>JAGDQP010040362.1:0-17327 GCA_022664845.1 Lepisma saccharinum | reverse complement strand
TAGTTCATAAGCTTCTTATATTCTTCTATATCCTGGCCACAGTTGAAACGGTCACCGGGTCAATCGTCTCATTCTGGTCAAGATCTGCAATAGGTCCAGTGCCGTATCTAGAATTTTTCCTATGATGGGAAAGTTAAATTTTGCCACCCTTTCCATCGTTTTTTTAGCCAAATAACACTACCGGCCGACGCGACGGCCACATTGTCTCGCATCACATAGTTATCGTCTCTGGAGCCTGTCGTGGCATCGCTATTACTAACTCCAATAAGGCAGTAGACCTGCCTATCTGACTTGAATCGCGGTTTTGAATTTTAAAGATGAAGATAGGTTGTATGGAATAATATATATAAAAAAATATGTTAGCACACCGGTATTGAAATTTTTGACACGGTTAGGTCAATTTCAATTTAATAGTCAATTTTACTTCCTTTTTTAGGAGCTTTTATTATTTTTATATTTAGCTGTTTAACCCGGGGCGCTTGCCCTCTTTTCCCCTAGTTCCGGCCCTGAATAGCTCATCGAGTATATGCTTGAGACCGGTCTGACTCGGTTACACGGAGAGCAAAGCAGAGTTTTTCTTACCTTATTATAACAGTGATGTATTAACAGTGTGTACAGAACGGCCATGGTCAGTGATAGAGCGTTGGCTTAGTCTTCACGATTTCCTGAAATCGACCCCAGGGGCTGACCGTCCTGACTGAGCTATTCCCTCAGTCACAGCAGACAAATGCTGTGATGGTAGCTGCAAAATAGGCCCTGGTCTTCTACCTTCCAACCCTATCCCGGCCTGAGCCGTAGATGCCTAAAGGGCTTAAAATAAATTCAAAATATTGAAGTGTTTTTATCAGGGCTCACAAGGACCGAGGATGTCCGCCAGAACCCGATAATTATGACGCTGAAAAGTTCCTGACAATAGTAATAGCATAGCGAAATCTCTTATATCCCAGGAAAATACCTCAAGAGATGTGCAAATAACTAACCTTCCTGGCCTCGGAAAAGCTATTCTGACAGAATTTTGGGTTTGAAAGCATCAAATAGGATACAAGCATTAATATATTTTAAAATTGTATAAATTAAACTTTCCGTATCTATATATTCATAATAGGTGAAAAGTTGTCACGGGGTCATCGGTTAATTGGGTCAAAATTTGATTATCACAGTGTTTGTCTGGTTGTTTGGACCAAGAACGGGTCACTGAGTCACTCGCGATATTCGGGTTAAGAACAAGTATATAGGATGAAGTTTTTGAATTAGTCAATCGAGTGAACTTTCGGATCAGGTCATCGGATCGATGATTCACTTATGTTTGGATCACCTAAAGCGACTCGGTTTCAACTCTGATCCTGACTAGTACCTCAACCAGAGCAGATAGAGACAAAAAGATTTAATATTTGAGTTGAGGAATTCGGTTTTCTAAACATGGTAACTATTACAGTGGCAGGTCCTATTCGCTTCCTTAGCGTTCTCCATTATAAGAATCCGTACTAACCTCTCAATCATTTAGGTAGAAAGAAACTGCTATCAGATTTTAGTTTACTAACCTGAATTTATCACACAAATTTTAATCTTGTTATCCTGAAATTGGCAGATCCTTTTCCTATCTGGTTAACATTATCCCGTTTAAGAATTTACGCTAAGTATGTTTTATCAACATTATTTTAATAGACACAATCCGATCGTATACATAATCATTCCCATAGAAATATGACTTTGGATGAAATGTACCTTAGAACCTTGTTTTCGACAGGTATTCATGTCGAATGATATTACTTTCATTTTGTAAAGCAAAACATAATTTATACAATACCTTTACAAAATAATATATTATATCCTTACACTTAATTTATTACGTCCAAATACAGAGTTGAGAAAAAATACAAGCTATTGCGAAAGTATATAAGACGATGAAAATGTTAAGTGTTAAAATTTTACTAGCTCAGTTGATAGAGCGTTAGCCTAACAATTGGAAGGTTCTGGGAATGATACCAGCGACTGCCCATCCTGATTCAAGGTTTTCCCACGAATATTCCTCAGTCACACAGACAAGTGTTGAGATGATGTCAACCAACACGGTCCTGCCCAACTACCTTCTAACATATTTCCCCCCATCGTATCACTACCTGAGCCTGAAATGCCTAAAGGCTGAACATAAACTCAAAATTGTGTTAATATTTTAGTGGATTTTTCTAAGTATTATAAACAGTGGCCGCTCGTCATTGAACATAAAGGAAACGCACTAAGACAGAGTGCAAACTCACTAATGATAAGTTGAATGCAACACAAATTGTGCTAACGATAAAACAGTGCCTGTTCATTGTTGAGTGTTATGCAAAGCACAATTCGTGTAAAACTTGTGCTGAACTGTTTGCACAAGAGTTTAGGAATAAAATTTCTTGATAAAACCTCCAGCAAAATCTACAGTGTAAAACGTATTCGTAAAATGGCGCAAAACCGGCTCTGTAGAGAATAAAAACCGTACTATCCGAAATGAGTTTGAACACCAGAAAACATTGCTCAAGTGAAAGATAACCTGCAAAAAATCCCGATAAAATATCAACGCCGGTTATCTGCGCAAGTGGGAATTAAGATATCATCGTGTCAGAACATTATCGAAAAGGACCTGCATATTTATGCTTACAAATTTCCTGTTGTGCAAGAATTAAAGCTTACAGACAACCCTTCGCGTGTTCAACTCTTCCGTTGGTTTCTGAATGAAGTGGAATCAGGACTTTGGGATTCTCAATTTGTATTTCTTCAGATGAGGTCTGGTTCAACCTGTCCGAGTATGTGAGCTCACAGAACACGCACTATTATGTATCAGCAAATCCTCATCTGTACGTTCAACAGTCGTTGCATAATCTTAAGATTGGTGTTTGGTGCGAATGTCCGATTTCCGAAGCATAACACGATTATATCACCAAACTGTTAATGCTCACCAGTATGTCCAGAATCAGTTTAATCCATTTGTGGATCAACTCACAGAAGATGAACGACTGAGTGGATATTTTCAGGAACGGCACACACCGCGCGCACTTACAACCTTGTCACGAGTCCATGAGGTGTTCGGTGAGGAGTAAACAGTCAACAGAGGCAGTAAAATATCTTGGCCATCACGATCGCTGGATCTCTTTCCCTGTGAATTTTACCTGTGGGGCAAGCCTACTCAATCTCGCACACTGGAAGAGGCACAGCAGAACATTGAAAACGCTATTGCTGTCATCCCTCAGGCAGAGCTGCTATACGTGTCTCACAGTTTGTTAAATCGAGCACAGCGCTGGATCGACGTCAATGGTGACCATTTCCAGCATTCTGGTAAGGGTCAGTTCTCCTATTCATTAACAAGGGTAAATTTAGTGTCAGAATTATAAACATTTGCCGAGCAAGTTTTGTTTTGGTCACGCTGTATAGCTTTTTGGCTTGAAGTCATTTTTTTTTGTTTTGAATCATTAAATGTATAATTTTCAGCCAGAAATAGGGCTTAATTGAAGAGTGGAAATGCCAAACGTCCTAAGTGCCAAATATGAAGTTTTCCAGGAGAAGCGGAAAATTGAATATGTTCAGCTTCAAATAACTTATAAATTCCATTGTAATGTGATTGTTTTCACTTCATCCTGATTGATTTGGCACTTAGAAAAAGAATGGAGACATGCGGGTGGGCATATCGAATATGCTTGTAAGCAAAAGTGTTTATTCTTTTTTTAATCCACTAAGAACGTTTGGCATTTCCACACTTCAATTCAGTCAAAATGTCCATGTATACACTAATCGACAACAAGAATGCCTTACCCAGAAAAACATACCGAGTGTGTTAAAACTTGGAAACAGAAACAGAAACAGATATGGCCCAATAAGAACACAAAAAATTGGCAGCAAAATTTGCAAGTCCAGTGATCAACAGTCTGTGAAACGTACGGACGTCTACACACTGTTTCAGGCATTGATATACAGTAAAATGTCGTACAGATCATGAACATTATCCTAAAGGGTCTGTAGACAAACCTAATAAACTAGCTCAATAAGATCCCGGAGAGACTTCCATATCCTTAATACACATAACATTATGCCCCAGATATGACCAATATCCAATTGGTAGTTCCGGAGACCTTGCCGGCGATGATGAGCAGTTGGCATCTACCTCGCAACATTTAGTGATGAGCGGTACATATGAGAGCACAAGTATAGAGGGACATATCACATCGAATATACAAATAAACACTGCAAGGGTGCGATAAAATGATGAGTGGAGAAATAAAGAATAATCAGGATAGACATACTAACAATAACATTACTGTGAACACTACTATACAGTATCCCGATCCTTCGAGATCAGGATCGACAATCCTAACAACTGTTTTCTCTTAGTGTTTTCTCCCGGTCACTCCGACTGAATGCTGGCATGGTACGGGAAGTGGAATAGCACAGAGCGATCCTACCGATACCTATGATTCTGGTGTGAGCAAGAAATGGACGAAACGACTTAAAATCTGAATCTTGTGTGTGAATAAATTGTTATTAAATTCCTAAACGAGCTGTTAGGAGTTCTATGCTGCAACAATGCGTTTGAAGGAACCCCTCCGAAATTTGAAAACGTAACTATGCGCACAGAAACTAACACTTAGCCAATCTGATAACCCTTTGCACTGGTGTTGTGGCGATACGTTTTCCACATGAAGGTTTCAACATACAACGTTATGAGTTTCATGTAAGCAGTCTTATTAGTACTTATAGGGGTACCAGTAATAGTTTTGTATTTCTAGTAGGAGTAAAATGAGAAAACAAGCAATGATGTAGGGAAGCCGCACTGCAGCTACTTCTCGCCCAATGCAACTTCGAACAACGTCAGTTAAAACAGTCTTTCGGAGACTATTCAGCAAAACACACAAAGAAACTACACGTCAACATTCAGCGTAGACATCATATGGACTTCTTGAACACAGCGCCCTCGTCTAATAGAGTGTGGTACTGGTGCAATTCAGAATGTAAGCATGGTATGCTGTAATTCAGACAAAACATGTTTTAGTGGTTATGCAACACTAGCTTTTATTTCAAGGTTAGTGTGGGCAGTGTGTAGTACAGAAAGAACTCTGCACCTAATGAAGTTTCTTGCTGAATTATTGTTAGAAGATATTTTGGATTGAAGGCTGCACAAGTTACTTAATACAGTTTTGTAAAAGGTAACAAGAGGTACAGAAACCGAGAAAGAGTATATTTCTCACTGAAGGGCATGTAAAGTTTAGGACAGAGCTAATTTTATTGACAAGACGCTGCGTCACTCTTTCGACGTCCCTTAGACACAAGGCGGTCCTGCGGCTTGTAAAGATGGCAGTAAAAATAGACCGTTCTTTAAAGCAATGAAAGTAAATGCATGTTTTTAGGTACCTGGGTCGACGTTTTCCTCTACCGTGTTCTGAAAAACATGCCGCCATGTTCTTGAGAATGCAAGCAGCAAAAAGTCGCTTCATTGAGTATGTTTATTATGTAAACACTGAGCTTGTATTTTTCAGCCAAAGTGTTGCCAGGCGTTCTTTAGTCCACTTGCTCAGAACTTTCCCTCCAAGTGATCATCGCATGCAAAAAGGCACTATCAACACTGCCCGCATATACTTCTTTTCTTTCTTTAACCCACCTACAACCGCGACAAGCAGTACGTGCATAAAATGTACAAAGGAAAACTTGTCGTGACCTACCTTCTTACAGCGTGCCACAAAGCGCCATGCATAAAAGGAGTCTTATATTTCACTCCGTATTAGTTTTCAGAGTTTATATGAACCTTGAGAAAACTCTAAAAGGATAACAATTAATCTCCTGTTCGAGATACCTTTTCCTAGAGGACTTTGTGAATTAATGATACACCTTTCAGTAATGAAATGTGCATTGTAATCCCTTCTGACACACATAAAACTGAAAACGATTTTCCTTAGAACGCTCACCTGTATTCTATACCACATATATGATGTAATTTGAACATAGGTATCTTTATTAATCATAAAATATAAATTAAATTAATATTCATGTAAATAAATATACTTATCATTGTTCGTGTTTAAAATATAGATTTCATTACATTTCAGGTCACTTCATACACTGGTTATCTTTTGGATTAGTGTGAATACTGCGAAACCCAAAATGGTTGGAGCTGTGGATGCAACAACATCTGTATTGGACCCTTATTACGGGTTTCTACAATTCTAGTCCAGAATTAAAAATTATATTTCTACAGTACCTGCATATACTGCTAATGGAAGGTTTGGCCTTGTTCGATTTCCATCTCTCCTGTAGACTGCCTCTTAGCACGGTGTCTTCATAATCAAGTTCACCTCTGTTCCTACACTCTTCGTAGAAACTTTAAAGCATACTGGTAGCCAAATAAACCAGTGAGTCTCTAAAACCTTACAATATTCTCAAGAATTAAGTTTGTTCCTGGTACTATCTACAAATACGTGTCAGTTTCGGGCCTGTTATTGCACCATGATTGCAACAAACCTTCTAATAATTTCTTCATTTTCTTCCTCTTTACTCTTCTTCTTCTTCATCATCATCATCTTCCTCTTCTTCTTCTACTACTACTTATCTACGTCACAAATTTCTACTCCTTCTTCTGGTACTACGAGTACTAATGCTATAAC
This sequence comes from Lepisma saccharinum, assembly GCA_022664845.1. Classification (NCBI taxonomy): domain Eukaryota; kingdom Metazoa; phylum Arthropoda; class Insecta; order Zygentoma; family Lepismatidae; genus Lepisma; species Lepisma saccharinum. The sequence goes on along the minus strand of JAGDQP010040362.1, from coordinate 10,701 downwards.
GCATTAGTACTACGGGTACACTTTCATTATTTCTACTACTTTTTTCTCCTTCTTCCGCCTCTATTACTAGTTTTTCAAAAGTAATAGGCCTAAATTTCTTCCATTTCTACTATTACAACTGTCACAGAATCTATTACTTTCTCCTCTAATAATTCTATTTTTCTGCTACTGCTGTTGCTAGTACTACAACTACTACTATGTTTGTCAATTAGTAGTAGTTAGTTATTCTGAAGTTGAAAGTTGATATTGCATATACCAGTGAAACATATAAGGACGTTGTTGAGACACAGGTCATATGACATTTAGTAATTTTTAATCCATCAGTGAAAGAGATGAAATGAAGAAGTTTTGATTCTCAGGGACACATGGAAAGATCTTATTTTGGGATTTTGTCTTCGGATGCAATAAAACATTTTCAGCTATTACTTAAGATTTACTGAACTTTATTAAACAACTGGACACAACATGCATTGGATCTAAGTAATTGGCGCCCAAGAAATGGAACAGACAATTCATTTAGGGCCTAGACCAAGTGTGAATGATGGTTTCTATATGTTGATGTATCGATGTAGACTATAATGAAGACGTTCTTAATTCTGTGATAGAAACGAATTTCTTGAAGGATGTTTCTTCAATCATAATAAACAGGTTTCTGTGATTACACTTGAACAGTAGTAATTGACTATGGAGTGACTGAATCTTTTAGTACACAGAATTGATGATGTTATATTGAAATGGGTGACTGATTTGGAATTCATGATTGTGACGAGTAAATGCATGCGTGTGTTTGAAGAACGAGCAACTGTTTGGTCAATGTGTGACGGACATGAAATAGTAATAACTGTCATTTTACAATCAAGTACGTGTTGTAGCTACTTACTTTTGCTGATGGTAAAGTTTTAAAGTACTCAAAAGATACTGAGTCGACGATCATCCAAAAGACAACTGCAAGGACTTGATATCCTTCAGACTACTACAACTACTACCGCTGTGACCAATGGTAGTATTAATGATGAAGGTACGAGAGGATGTGTCATAAAACAGGAGAACGAAAAAACATGAAGCTTCTGGAAATTCTGAAAGAGCCCAGCAAAGGAAGAATAAATATATTGGTTGTTATAGGAGAGTCGATTTAAACAAAATTTTGCAAAACAGCGTGTTAATGTTCACAGATTATTCTGTATCCATTGCTTCTATACATATGGACAAGTTTTCATTCAGTTAGATTGTCACAGAATATTATGTTAATATATGTTTAGTTCAGCTCAACAACATTATATTACTTCAAACATCGTGTGATTTAAATTCAAGTTATCTAAATAATGTAGGATGAAACGCCTCAATGTAAAGAAAAAGGTAATATATGGGCAACTTGTTTGAATTTATTAGTTATTTTCCTTGCTTCATTGTTCTCTTCAACGTACAACACTTCATATACTCGTTACGGGATGCTCTGTGGATACTCCCCCGGACCATCATCATGTATAGCACATTATTTCGGATTTGATATCGAAGTTCTAGAGGGGTTAAACCCAGTTAAAGACGACTTGAACCGGCTAACTTACGTTAAGCTACCCCGATCCAACCTAACCTAACCTTCAATCTTTTGAACGATTCGGAGGAGTGTCCAAAGAGCAGCCTCGTTATGTATTTTATTTTCGATATTTGTAGCGTTTGTTAAGATGAGTGAATTTCAACCTCAAAATTTACGGTTCTAAACATGACGTAATCTTTGGGGGAAATCTCAGTCTCTTGTTCGTTCAAAATGCCACCTTTTGATGAGTAAGTTACGGGACACTCTGCAAAACATATGGGACAAATCTGAAATAACCTAAAATGAAAGCATCGTGTTAGGCCCTGTACTGCTATATGACTACGCACACAATTTAAAACATCCTTAATATTTCTGCTCCTCTTCAGGTGTTTTCCCTTGAACGAATGGCATGAAATGCCCTTTCCAATAGTGATACACAATATGGCAACTGTAAATACGAAATCTGCTTTAACCTAGTGGAAATAGGATACAACAGCGAATAAAGATGTACGTACAACTATTTCATATTAATACCTCCATTAACTGCAAGCTTTCAACAACGCCTTCGATTGAAGAAAATGTAACCTTTTTCTTCATGTTGAATACTTATAGTTCAGCTGCAACAGTGTGATCGTAGAACCTCATAAAACTGCCCTCTAATTACAGTCTTTTATTTAGTTCATAATGGTTTGTGGTGTCCTCAAACCTTGCAACGTTAATTTAACTCATTTCCCGACGTCATACAATGATGAAAGTTTGCACAGCGACGTTAAGTCCGGGGACGATACAATATTCCGTTGTTAGTTTCATATATTTCTAATTATTTTAAAAGCGTATTTTATTTTTATTTTTTTTACATATGGACTTCTTTATCCTAAAGTAGATACAAGCCTGCCACGATGTTGGGTTTTGAGTGGTTGCAGAACACTTTAGGATTTGGGTGACAAGATCAGCATGAGTGAAAGTTTCAAGACCGAAATAACTCGAAAAAATTAATTTAGAAAAACTTTTTAAAAACATACTTTTCTTTTTTAAACAATTGGCACTGAAAAGAAAAAAAAATTTGCACAACTAAAAAGAAAAGCATGGGTCGCCCCAATTCAAGGATTTCTAAAGTGACTGTATATGAGTGCGTTCTCCATGCGTTTGTTTTTAGTTATACATAATTTTTCTTTTCAGTATGAATTGTTTAAGAAAAGTATGTCTTTAAAAAGTTGTTTTTATTATTTTTTACATTCTTTTCCTTAGTTAACAATGGTTTGTGGTGTCCTCAAATCTTGGAACGTTAATTTAACTCATTTCCGGACGTCATAGAATGATGAAATTTTGCACAGCGACGTAAGTCGGGTGACAACACAATATGCCATTGTTACTTTCATATATTTGTGTATATTTACATATTTTAAAAGCGTATTTCTTTTTTAATATGCACTTCTTTGTCCTAAAATAAATAGTAGCCTGCAACTAGCTTGGGTTTCACTGGTTGCAGAACACTTTAGGATTTGGGTCACATAACATTTAGCTTGAGAAAATGTATCCGAACAGCGAAATAGCTCGAAAAAAATAATGAAAACTTTCTGAAAACATACTTTTCTTAAATAATTTGTACTAAAATGTTATATATATATATTAGGGTCGTCCTTATTTTAAGGGTTAAAATTAAAAGTTGAAGTTGAAGTTACTTAAGTTCCTTCAGTAACTCCTTGAAGTTGAACTTAATTAAGTTGAAGTTTGCAAGGGGCACCCTCCCAACTTGTTCCAATATTGAAGAAAGTTATATTCCCTAAATTTTCGACAAAATTTAGTGGTCGCTACTAAAGGTTGAAATATTACGCTTTATTTTAAGCACAATACAAGATATAGGGTCTACGGTATATAGCATCTACAACTTGCAGTTCCGTTCAACAATGTAACAAGATAAATATAACAATACCCATACAGTAAAACATTGCTTACTATTAGCAAGTCCTTATGAATAGATATCTCTTCCATTGATCACTGAGAACCTGCAGAAAAAGTTGGTTGTATTTTTTAATTTGTTATTATTTATTTTATTTATTTATTTACTTTTGACGTGCAATTTATTGTATTTCTCGATCAGGGCAACTTCACTTTTTTATTATTGTTAAAGCATTTGATGGATATGATGCTCATTTGTGTGGCAATGTAGTTCACATTAGAAGCCCAGAGTTAGAGGTTCACTTTGTTAATTCCTCGTCAGGACCTAGAATTGTCGAAAATCAAGCACCGAGCGGCCGTGGATTAATGGTAGAATGTAACTTAGCATTCGGGAGATCGTGGGTTCAATCCCAGCGACCAACCATCCTGTGAGGTTCTTCCAGTCACGCCACACAAATTCTGGGGTGGTGCCTTAAACTCGGGCTATGACTGACAGCTTCCTACATCTTTACCCTCCCCTATCTTTGAGCCTAATATGCCTAAAACCATAAAATTCAATTCAATTCGGAAAAAGAGTTAGTACAAAATAATCCGAATGTTTCCATAGGTCCTGATAAACTGTCACTCTTTTTATTTTATTTTTTATTTTTCTTCACCTTCTGTCAGCAACCGAAGATATTTTCGAGAACTGCAATTACGTGTTAACAAGTAGAAAGACCCGTAAACTTTCTATTTTGGGCCATTTTAGTAAATAAATACTTCGGTCCGTCTGGGTTCTATAAGCTGTCAAGCTTCTAACATCCATAAAGATCGATGGCTCAACCCAGAACCTTGAAAATGCGGGCCTGACGCCGTTCTACAGCTGTAGAGACCCGTACTTTATTCCAAATCCAGATGGCAGGTACGACATATATATTTTCCAAACAGTTTTTGTTTTCGCAAGCTAACCGAAGCATGTAATTTCCTTTCCCTTCAAAGATATCTTATTTTTAAGTATTTCAGGTGATTTATCTACAATTAATTCATACGTTCATCCTTTTAGGAATGGCAGGCCTAACAGTAGTCATCTTTTTCTTTTCTTCATAAAAGTGAACCTAGTACTAGTATCGCTTTGGCATAAGTTTATATTACAAAAAGAAGTTATGGTAAAATACGATAAAGTAATAATTATGCGTTTGTATTTTTAAATACGTAGCATTCCATATGTGTATTAGTCAACTACTCGAAATTGCAATAACTTTGGAAATCGTAGATAGTGTTCGGTAAAATCAAAACATAGGATAGAAAATCACACAGAATTGAATCTTTATGATCTGAAAAGCATCACGCTGTCTCTTCAGAAATAACAATATTTTCGATCTTTAAGTTAAGACTGATCTATTCTATTAATTGCGTAAAAGACAATATATATTGATATTATTATTAGGCTTCTTCTACCTTAAGTTGTACAATATTATAAATTAATCTAATTAAGTCTTGTCTTGATTTTTATTTCCCAGAGCCAATATTATTTTATAGTTCTATTAGAAGAAACATGTTAATTATATAGAATATGCTGAATACGCAAATGGTAATTATTAGAATTGACTTTTTATGGAACCAGTCAAACAGTCATTGTCATAGTCACCATTCAAACAAACTTCCTTCAAGAACTAGATTAACACTAGAATTTTGTTGAATTTCGCACTGATAATGTCACTATTCACATGTTGGCCTCATCTTCTGGTATAAGTGTAGTTATGTTTTCACTATTAGACGAAATTTGTAGAGAAATAAGTCTCTAGATTTGTGTAATATTTATATGTAACGGTAAATTATAATTTGGGTGGCATCTAAGACCCACCCAAATTCCCATCTAATTAAGAGTTTAAAACATATAAGCAATTTCAGCATTACTGCTCCTATGTCTAGCATTGTGACATAATGAGATTTTTCAGACCCTAGTAGCGACCTCTAAATGTTAATCAAAATTAACCAAATTTTACACAAATTACTTTTATGATCAATGGAAGAGACTGGAAACGTGCCCCGTTGATTTTTTGAAATTTTAAAAATAAGGACCACCCTAATATATATATTCTTTGCCCCCTAAACTTGAGTTAAACCCCCTTGAGGGTTTAGGCTGGTTATGGCTCTGTTTTTATTTCTTGTAATGGTAGGATATTAAACCTTTTCGCCAAATCATAATATGAAACATAACAGAAATATCAGGTTGGTATTAAATAGTAAATACACAAAGTAACGTCGTTCACAATATGGAAGTGTATTATTTAACTTAGATAACCAATAGTAATATATATGTTTAAAAATATCACGATATTGCCAATTTGGCTCATGCAATAGTGAATAATTATATGCATCTACTTGACCGTAACGATCTTGTATCAGTAACAGCACAATGTGCTATTTAAATTTGCCAACGAAGGACACATTAATGATACACCGTATGATCATGTTAATTTTCAATTCAATCAGTCTTCCATTAGGTGTGGAAACATATAGCACCACTAGAAAATTATATAACCATATAAATTTCTATCTTACGTTCTCTGGGATTATTATCATGCAACTAACAAACAGAGAAATGCATATCGATGGTACGGTACTTTACAACTACTTCGTATCTAAAACAAGACGATTTTCACTTTTTGACATGAAGGCGTGTAGAAAAATACGGCCTCAACAGAATCTGACTTATGAGCGTGAAACTGTTTAGCACTGCCAACTTTTGCCTCTCAGGAACGTTAGATGTTTTTCTCTCTCCTGTAAAATTTCATTTTTTAGGTACGAGTTGGCTGCAAAGTACCATCGATATAGCTCCAATATTGTTTCCTATAAACTGTTCTTAAATACTAGTAATATATAGACATTTAGTTAATAATTTATGTATTCTTGAGTATACGTCTCTTGCCACTTATTTAAACAATAGCTATTTCCCTCATATATTCGACCTTTAACAAACAGTCTTACGTACTATTAATATCCTGAAGTAGGTCAGGTAATGTTAGTTGCGTCAAGATCTATCCTGACACTAAATCGCTTCGTTTGATTCTATTTAATTGATTTATTATTATTATTATTATTATTGCCTTTTATCTACGCGGCTTAGTGTCTATCCTAGACGTTACTAACTTCCCAAGAAGGGGGAGGTATGCAGATACGCTCAGTAGACAGTTGACAGCTAAAAGCATTCGGATTAATGTTTGCATGGTAAATATTTGCCATCGAATAACTTCACCCATCAGCTTGTTTATTCAATGCCCCAAGGGAACCATGTCATTTGATGTGTCGATTTTTACAGGACATGTTCTTTTTTTCACTTGCTTTTAACCAGTCATGCGTGAGCATGTAAGCCATGGACCTTAACTTTTAGAAACGGTTGAATAAGAATTTTTAGAAATGATGATCGAGCCTACTTGTACAGAGTAACGCATAAGAATAAAGACAATCGCTGTGTCTAAAATCGTTGTAAGATTATTATCCCATATTCAGGTAATGACAATAGGTGACAATAGCGCTGCTACCCATGGTGCGAATATGAGCATCATGGCGCCATCTTGAAAGTTTTCATCTTGGATTCAACTTGAGAATTTGAAATATGTATAGTGTTTACGTTATCTTGAAACGCGTTTTTTTTTTTTTTTTTATGGAACTTGAACTTATTCTGCACCAATAATATATTTTAGAAATTAAAAAATAAAATCTGTGAAACACAAAGAAGGAAGTTGAAATTAGAAAGTGTATTGATACAATGAAACAGGTTATTAGTCAGACCATCCTTCGGCAATAACTTCCTCTCAGAATTTTAAAGCAAGTTAATCCGCTTTCGAATTGCTGCATGGATTTACTCCCTGTTTGATCTTCAACGCTATATTTGCTACGCAGTTTCAAGAAAATAAAAATCGCTAGAAATATTTCAAAATAATTTGTGGTAACGTAGTTGAAAACTTTTCAAACAATTTGCAGTGTCTTCTTTAACTTATAACAAAAGACATATAAAGCTGGATTTTCTAATGCTGAGCTCGTATTGAGTTTGATTACAGAATTGAAAGAAGTGAGGCCAAGTCCAGTCGGGAGAATGTGCACATAAGCAAGCGCCAGCTTCAGCAACGAGCATCTTATTAATACGATCAATGTTCCGTTAGGTAAATTCCGGCGAGACCTTTCCAACGACACCTTCCTATCCCTTGTAGTTCCAAAGTTGAAATTCCTCCAGCCCTTGAGCTAGGGAACGGCCCCTGCAATCTGGATGAATGATATTGATTTGAACTCATCTTGCCTAGATCTCTCCAACGACACATCAAACACTGTCGTAGCCCTATTAGTTCCAAAGATATAAATTTCACCCTATCTCTGTGACCACCTCTGTAATCTGGATTAATGATATGGGTTTCAGATAATCTTTCCGAGATCTTTCCAACAACACTTCAACCATCTTCCTAGCCATAGTAGTTCCTGAGTTGAAAGTTGCCGACAGACGGACCAGACGGAGCAGTCGCATCTCGCTCCAAAAGCCTACAAGACAAGTCAAAGACATTTTCTTGGCAATATTTTAGTCCGGGAATCATTCAAAGCAAAAATAACAGGAATAGTTATTGAGTTTAATATAAATCTCATCGTAGTTATAAGAAAATTGACTCAATTATACTAGACATATTAAAGAAATATTATAAACCTGATGCTTTTGAGCAAAATAATAAAGATACTCCAGATATTGGTAATTCTCTGCATAACTTGTCTTTTCCACAACAGCGCAAAACATTGAATAAATGCACGATATTTATGAACTAAATATATCCTAACTCAGTCTCTTTTTCATCAGAAGTGTTACATTTATCAGCGAGCTGCCTGGTTAGAATTAACAATTTCTCCTACTTAATTTTAAAGAGTCCCTAGAGTCTTCAGGATGAAATTTATTCCAAAATTTCATTGTTCTACGGTAGCATTAGACAACTAGCTAGTGACGCTATTATTAGTTCATTTAGGGTCTAATGACAAATTACACCCAAATGACGGTGTTGATAGACTAATTAATCCATTATGCACTAAACTAACACAAACTTGTAGAGTTAAATACTACCAAGCCAGGTTGTTTTTGCATGATAGATGGCTGGAATCTTCATAATTCGTACACGTGTTCCGGGAGAACAAACTAAGATTTGTTTAAAAGATTTGTCTAAATAATTGAAAATAATATTCAAGTAGTAGCTTTGATTCTTACCCGATGTCCTGATTCTCCTCTTCTTTATTAAAATATTTGAATTTACTATATACGTCGTCATAATAGTGTTAATTTTGAATTAAAACAATATTTACATATTAGTACACAAAAATTACAGAAATAGTTTCACGCATCACATCCTGAAGTTCAAAGTGCACGTTTTGACTGGTAATGTCCTATAACATCTCTCACAAGTTCAAATAAGGCGAATGGAGCACATGGTATAATAGAATATATGCTGGGGTTCACGTTCACGCGTAAAGAAGAGGTATATAGTAAAATATTATTTAATATTAAAGTTTCCGTCACATACTGACATTTTTGGAACACGCAATCAGTCTCAAGTAGTATCTTTGAAGCTTTCTGAAAGTATGAGCCCAACAAAATGTTGTAATATACCACTTATAACGATAACGTTTCAACTTTATTTTTCATACAGAAAAAATACTTAATTATATAAATATTGAAAGCATATAGGAAGACAAACACAGCGTCATATATTGACAACACTTCTTCACATACTGACGTCAATTTCTGAACCTTCAGAGGATTTATCCTATTACTGTTGCTTTATTGTGGTAAATTTTGATACAAATAAACTCATGGACTCAATTACAGATTTTTAATACGATACCACTATACAAAATTCTTGAATTAAAACAACACAAAATATGAAATCCATATTATTATTTACAATAATCATTGTTTATTAAACTGTACCGTCTGTTTAATAAAACAAAAGATATATAGATAAACAATTTACATTTACAACATGAAAATATCAGCTTACAAAAAAAACATACAAAGCAGAAACATGTATTAATTAAAATTGTATTTTCTATTTCGTATAAAGTTAATTTTTTTTCTAAACAAGAGGTCATGGTTTCTATTATATATTATATACAATTAGCTAAGTAGTCAATTAAAATTAACAGATTAAAAAGTTTCAATATCATTTAGACAAACCTGTGTAATCAATTTCATTCTGCTTGCATGTTAATATCATTTCCTGAAAACAGAGTGAAAATATGACATCAGACCTTACTCCACTAAGGTTTAGATATTCTACATTGAAGTTGCAAGATAATATGAATAGTAATCATTTTTAACTCAGCTCAATATAAAACCAACAATATAATACTCTGATTTGCTGGTTTAACAGTGGTGCTAGTAATAATCACAAAAAGAGAAAAGATGTGACATTTCTGCATCACCTGATTTTCAGCACACGACTTTTCACTATTATTTTTATATAAGGGAAGGAACTCTTATTTGTTCTACTTTGAATGGACGGTAGGGTAGGAGTTGAAAGATCAAATCCCGTCTTTACTGATTGAGAGGCGCGCTGCATAAGAATTCAGTTCGCGCACTTCGTACGAGAAAGGATGAAGTCAATTTTTTATTATCTTTAATGGGCGTGGCCAAGTGACGTTTGCGCAGCTATTCGTGAAGAGTTTCGTCGTGTCTGTCACTCTGTGTGATAGTCCTGCCATCTAACAACAAGACTTGTGATGTAAAATCAAACAAACTGATTTAAGAAATCAAACAATCGCTGCTTTTATGTGATAAAGCGAGCATATAGTCCTTTATTTGGCGAACACTATGTAGCGTGTCCTTATTCTCTCATTGTCAGACAAGAAGCTCAATTTCGCTGCAGCAGATATATACTGAATTCTGTTTTTGTCATTCTAACCAAAATTATCGTTATTTCCTGATTTATCCTATGTTTTTATCCTGGCATCAGTGGAGGTCAATTAAGGGACTGCTTCACCTATTTTGTATCGAGATTTCTTTCTTTTTCTTCTTTTATTTTGCCTAATACTTACATTTGCACTCTCTACTTTTATTTTTTACACTTTTCTTAAGTAAAATAAAATATTTCTATGTCAAAAATTTAGATGTGTTTGATATTGAATTTGTTTTTAGGAAAACAGGCAATTTTCATCAGTTGCCGGACACTTCAGAACCAGTTGTCAGCCAGATAAGCACCAGCTGTCGGACACGTCTCAAAAGGGAAAGAAATATCCATAAAAATAAGTAGTTTTAT
>JAGDQP010040361.1:0-15323 GCA_022664845.1 Lepisma saccharinum | reverse complement strand
TAGGTACATTTTTCTTTGAAATCTACTTAAATATCATCTGATTTAAATCACTCAACCCTGATATGAAATATATAAAAAAAATCAAGGCAAGAATAGAGATGGCGGAATAGGCGTTCACTAAGAAGAAGAAGAATCTCTTTTGCGGATCGATGAACAGAGTTGAGAAAGAGATAAGCTAGATGTTAGCTATGGAGGAATATGTTGTATGGAGCACAAACGTGAACTCTACGACAGACGGAACGAGTGAAGAAAAGTGGAAGCCTTTGAAATGTGGACATGAAGAAGAATAAAAAAGTTGGATTCAGAATATAAGAAATGAAGTGCCCAAGAAACCAGGCGACAGACGAACATTCCTGGAGACTAATAAAAAGAAAGTAGGACACTGGCTACGCAGAGATTGTATACTGCGGGATGCAATTCAAGGTACGACTGAGGGAAAGAGAGCTAATTCAAATGAATGGAGAAGGCTTAGCTTACTTTGAAAGGCCTGCCGCTTTCTGCAGAACACTGATGATGAGGAGGAGGAGGAAGAAAGGTTCCAACCTCAATGTCTGCCATACGATATTGGTTCTTAAGCTGGGGCCAGCGAAAGCACACACGCCTATCCTCGAAGACTTGCGTTAGTGAAGTGCCAATCACTCACAATTAAAATGAGGCTCTGGTAGATTACATTTTGAGATTTGATTTACGAATACCACCCACACTAACTGTGCCAGAGAACACGCCCTTCCACAACTTTAATACGCTTCGTTTTAAAAATGACAAACACTAATACATCCATCTATATTACTACACACTGAAAATCTAACGGGGACGTTGCTATCAATCTCTTGCTGTATTTCCTCAAACGATTTATTATTATAAACCCCTATGATTTAAGACAAAACTCCAGGCAAGAAACACTGTACCTTCTCCTCCACCTCCCTCTAAGTAACATACATACACACAAACGGTACAATTAAACATTCGAAAATCATGCAATATCTGCACACAAAATAATCTTACTTTTTCCTATGCAGACGGAAGTTAGTTCAGCGGAAATTTACACCATACACGAACAGTGCCTTCACTAAATAGTCATGTACATTTATTTAGGCTTATTCGAATTTGTATAGTCCTTGAGGAGCAGATATGTAGAGGGACCGAAGCTGACAAGCCCATCCCGGCATTCACCCGGTGTATGTTAAGAAAAATCTCGGTCAACACCTTATTAAGGATGGTCGTTATTAGCAGTGCTAGAATTAGGCATACTTACACAGCCTAATTTGAATAATGATGGATGTTACATCCAATAAATTACGTTAGCGAATATATACTCCTGGCGGTTAAGAAAATGACATTATGAAGCACATTTATGCCATGAAAATAGCAAATGTTACAAGTGTCCCCTAAGGATGAGTGGTAACGTTCGCTGCCTTGTAACCAAGGGGAAGCAGGTTCGATTCCCGGAAGGGACACAAGTGGTTCGAAGTCCACGTTAAACTGTAGGTCCAGTCCATAGGACGTCAACTTCATCCGATGGAAGGCAATGGCCAGCCACCATCGGCTCACCTTGCTAGCGAACTTTGACTCGCCTTTGGGCAGAACAGAGAACACCCATCATCATCATAATTGGTTTATTGCGAAACTTCAATAAAATTCGACAACAGGAGCAGTGGTTGATGCCATATGCTCCTGCTTTAACTCTCAAAAGTCTTATCACAGTGGTTCCAGTTAATATACAACACGGGCAATATTTTAGAATAATCAGGATCGCCTCCTTATACACGTATTTATGACACGAAACCTGTAAATACATCAGAATAAACAATCACGAAGCCATTCATGTTTGTCTAAAAAAGTAAATACAAATTAAACAAAGAATCAAAGCAAACATTTCTCGATAAGGGGTGGATTAGCATAAACGATAAGAATTAAGAACGCTTGTGTTTTAGTTCTACCACATCATAGGTCAAGTACCTCTTCGGCTCTTTGAGCTCCAGATTTTAGGAGTACGAAGGAACGTGTGTTGAGGGTGCGTAGTCCAGGTGACCGCGGCTGAAGGTCACCCAGCGCGGTGGAAGGAAGCAAGCAGAGTGAGTCTCCAGTCGACAGCCATCATCAAAGGCGCCCGCGGTGCAAAACGTCTCTTTGTCTGCATCTCGGAATTTTTTGTCGGCCGTCTCAACACACCTTCCCCCGCGCCTCTCGCTTGCTGCCGAGTTCTATTAGCCGGCCCTCCTCCCGCAGAAGAAAGAACGTTCCCTTCCCTTCATTTTCCATCTTTAAGTCAATGTTGCCATCCTATTATGTTCACGGTTTTGAAATCTTCGGCAGTGGTTCAAAGAAACATCGAAAATGTCACCACATTGGGAGTACTCTTTTTCTCAAACTCCAAGCCACACGATTGCACTCAAAAAAGAAATACGATCCCATCGCTCTTTCTCCCCCCCAAACACTCATGAACCTAGCAATAGCTTCCTTCTCAATAAGGATTATGATTATGACTATAACTTAATTCAACGTTTCTGAATTCTTATCTTAAATAACGCACACAGTAATTTTCCAGGTAAAGAATTATCAGTGGTCATATAAGGGAGTATTATTAATGAAGAATTTGATATAATAAGACTGTTTATATACATTTTCTAATGAAATACATCGAGCGCAAACGATACGTGGAAGGTCGGAAATAAAAATTATAACTGGATTATGATTTTATATGTCGCACAATAGTAAGATAACGATAATCCATCACTAACGAGCACATACGAAGGAGTTTTTAGCTTCTGGGAGAAAAAAAAATTGTGTCCTTTGCAAGGCCGCCCATTGTGTAAACAATGTTCATTCTCATGTACTTTTCCTTATTATCAGAAAGCGCACTTCACTTGCAAGTGATTTTTAATAAATCATATGGGATGTTGGACATGGCCTAAGCCCACCCGTCAAATGCATAAGACATGACGCCCCTTGGCAAGCGCTCTTCCGAGAGTAGGAGTGGACAGGTAGTGGCCATTGTCTTACTCCAAGTACCAAACTGACATTTGCCTGGTGAAATTGAGAAACCTTGGGGGAAACTAGCGCAAGTCTTCACGGAGGTGATCCGAAGTCTGCGACCGTAACTACATCATGAGGCCAGACAAGCCTTGTTCCTAACACTGTGTTGATTCAAAGCGTGATCCCGATTTAATTGACTAAGACTGTACTAATACTTCTAGTTGTGAAATATGCTAGATACAAAGTAACTAAGTGTAGCAACAGAAACATGTTTTAGACAAACATCACTTCCTTCTTTAAATCATCCCTCAACATTCAAACAATATAATAACCTAATCCTTATATTCCCAATAGGACACGGGATCTATTTACCGGATGCTTGCCGAGGGGCAACCATTCAGATTTTTTAACAAAATTATTATTTTTTAGGTGCAATTGATTTTAGGTGAATACGTAACTGATATCGCTCAAGAAAAATCTGATGACTTAGTAGACCCGCTACTATTCCAAGATATAGACCGACGGTCACTATATCTGCCTATTGTACTGCATATATAGATAGGCAAAAGTCATAATACTAAAAAAATCATCCGATCTTCGCTAAATATCATGCCTGGGTGTTTTGAAGGGAGCTGGGTTCGATCCTTATTCAAGTGAAATAGCTTGAGAACCGAAATTATCAATGGCTAGATTCCGAAAATGGCATAATTTTTAAAATTTCTCCGAAAAAGAAAGAAAAGACCAAAGCTTTATTATAAGTATGTTTCAAATAGCGGTGAATTTGTCTCTAAAGTTTAAAATGCTGGATTTCGGAATCCGACAAAGTAGCTGGCTTAAAAGGTCAATTTGAAAATCCACTCTCCATTTACATGAAATTCCATCTCTACACCTTATAAAGAGCCCTAACTTCGCTTCTGTTGTCGCAAATTTCAATTACGAAATCCAAATGTTGCCAAGGCAAGTAAGCGTAATTTTTAAAAAAACGTACGCTATTCGTGCGTTGAGTTCGAAAATCTAAGATGATGATGACCGAAAACACACATTCAAAATCGTTATTTTCGTGGTATTTTAAATCCTGGTTCCGATGAGCACTGACTCTGAGTCTGAAGTCAACAGTCTTGGATTACAAAATTCACGGCAACAGCTGGCAAAAAAGTTCAATTTCAATCTGGAGATTTTCAACGCCACGGACTCTCATTCTCCCATCAACGGCCTTGAATTTTTAAAAAAATCATGAGACTGATGATTAGCCAAAAGAGGTCTAATTTTGAAGAAAAAAATAGGAGATAAATCTCTCATATCTGATTTCCCCCAAAAATTGAATTCAGAAATCCATGGCCGCAACCGAAACCGCACGAAAAAAAACTAATAGTTATCTGGTGGTTCCAATACAGAAAATTCTTATCTGATAAAATCGCCCTTCGGTGGCTTCTTCTGAAAGCAGGGGTGGATAACGGCCTCATTCTAGCTAACATACAGGCTTTAGCCTAGTGTACGATCAGCTGTACTAGAACCGCCAACTCTCATTCGTAAGACCTTGCTCCATTCAGAAAGTAGCTACGATAATTTGACGCAGGCTATAGTCATACACATAGTGATGAAATATTGTAGAGCATTGAGTTAACATTAGGGAGGTCACCGGTTCAATCCCAGCGACCGACTATTTTTCTTAGTCACACCAGGCAAATGCCGGGATGGTACCTTTAACTCATGCCCTGGCCGACACCTTTCCTCTCGCTTATCCCGGCCTGAGCCTGTTGTATGGTAATAAATAAATTTCTAGAACATAGTAGAGAAATATTCTGTGCACAAAATGGGTTTAGTTTAGCAGGAAAAGCTAACAACCTTCAAGCACTTCCGGTTGGCCAAGAGATTAGTATGCTCGCTTTCTGTGCGCGTGATTCGCAGCTCACTTGACCAGACATTACAGGCCCGTACTTACAAGCAACGCCAGTCTGTTTAGGAGATGCCAATAATAATGCAACAGGGACATAAAATAAGTGTGCAGGCAATGATAGCACAGCAAATATAGAAGTATTAGCTTGGAAGAATCATGTCTCATGCTTCGCTTCAATGACATACCACGTCAAAAATTAGCGCACGACCAATAACTTCGAAGCTAAAAACAACTTTCGACGTGTCAGATATAAAAAAAAAAGAGAGAGAGAGAGAAAAGAAAAAAAGAAACAAACTAAGAATGGGACTTTTATGATGAAAAAGCACTCAACTTTTTTCAACATAAAAACAAAAATGATATACCAATTCTCAATGTCTGGGTAACAGGAGACAGAGGTGGCCGCTGAACGACTGGTTGAATCCATACTTCCCTAGGTTGATTTAAGAGAGAAATGTGGTTTGAGCTTGTGTCACCTTGTACTTAGAATTCAGGACTTAAGAATCAAACCTAGATCCTTCGGAGAACGACATATGAAATTTGTCGAAAATCCATAAGACTTTAAATTTAGCTCATTTTGGCCAGCCTTTATCCTGATTTGGAATTTAGAACATTAACTCGAATCCACTGCCGTTTTGAATTCCCAGATATGAAATATCGGATGATTTTATAAAATTACCACTTTATGGGCTGCATGTTGGCACATTGGAATCCTTTTAATTAAAAAAAAACAACTCACAACTAAAATAGAACAGTAAGACAATACTTAAAAAAATAATTAAAAAACGCTTTACTGCGTGATTTCAGAACTAAAGTGAGGTGTTCTAGGGAACCACAAATAAAAGAAATTTCACGAAAATCTCATAATTCTCTTTTAAATCACCCCACTTCGGAGAGTCACGCATTTGGATTTTAAAGTTTAGAAGTCTAAACTACTAAATCGTCCTAAGCTCAGAAAATCAATAAAACAACTTGATACGAGTTTTTCAGTCAGCTAAGTTTTGAAAATTTGGTAACTCCGCTTCTTGATATTTAAATTCACGATTGTAACTTCGAATCAAACTTTAGCCCCATTCGGTCGGAAGCCCGAAATATGCAATTCGACGAAAATCACATGACTTTTCACACGTAGGACGCTCTAGCCACCCGCCATTCAGAATTCTCTGATACAAAATATTTTAAAAAACGGATGAATTTTCAAAATTAGTTCTCTTTTGTGTTGCATCATTATTGATTTTATAAGTCACGATTTTGATTTCAGAATCGAACTCGGCACAACCAGATATGAAACTGAGCAAAGATCAGGTGATTCTTTCAGAATGATTACTTTTTTGGTCGTCTATGTATGTAATCATTCTTTACATTACCAATCGATGTCTTTGTATATGATGTTCGTCGATGGCCAAATGTAATGGAACAGCTTGTGTATAGAAATTAATTTTAAAAAATGTGCCGTACATATTTCTTCATATTCAAGTGCCCAGAATCATTAACTTAGGAACAGCTGAACGAACAGTAATCATTCGACTTTCTTCTTCTAGGCGTATTCAGTTATCCCAATTCGCTTTGGTTTAATTAGCATCCTTAGCGAGCTCACGAACCTCTGCAGATATATGAGACTACTGTTTTGGTTAAAGTAGGATCCGAACCACGGTATTTAATATACTTCCGGTGGGTTTCAACCAAGACCACGCGCACCGAAAGTGACCTTCGTAACCATCCAACAAAATGGGGGACCTCTTGCACTTTTGTCTTGTACTTATTGCTTATAATAAAATTTCATCAACCAAAATAGCTTCGCCTTTAGAGAATCACTATTTAGCCTTTCTAGCTGTTTTCGAATAGAAATCTATTTCTGACCTGCCCTTGATCGTCCTACATTTTTGACTGCAAAATGCCAACGAATTTAATGGAAAATGAAAGGACATATATTTTCCCATTTATTGACTGCAAGCTCAAAATATTTCACAAATACAGTGCAGCTAATTAAAACATAAACCTGATATTATTTTAACTACTCAAAGTACTGAGCAGACAGCAAAAATATCTTTCCCATTGTAACTGAACCCCTCCCCTCTGGTCCGCACATGATTCCTCCTCACTTACACCTAAAAAATACCAGGAAGTACATTAAATTAGGGCCCTATAAATTCCTTTTATCAGCCAAACACATGAAGGTTCCTAACCGATACACAAACCGAATATCACTACGTTTCAACTACTCAACCTGTCTCTGAGTTTTCACAATCATGACCATAACTCAAACCACCCGTTAATTGCACTACTATGAACGTTTCATTTATATTAATGTCATCCATGTGCTCTTTACCATCGGAAATTTACACGTTCGAGGCACTAAGCAGGCAGAAAACCTAACGAATACAGCCAAAAGACCGCAAGCGTAGTACGTACTATTGGTGGAACTAAACAAATTCGAAGCCAAACTAACTAATTTCGAGGAATAACAATTAGGAAGAGCAAGTGTTTGTATTTGCACTCAAGTTCATAAAAAATGGTTCACGAGTGTATTTATGCACCGAGAAATTGCATAATACAGCAACGATTAAATATGCGATAAAGACGTGAAACTTTAATAATTCCATCTGTTGTGCTTCCAACGTGCGTTAGTTCGTGTTACCAGATTAAGCAAATTTCGGACATCGACCATTTTCTATGAATTTGAGTGTACAATCAACAATGTAATTAGTTTAATTCTTGTAATTTGATAAGACCTTTTCTGCATTAGACGAATGAAACTTCTGTTCATGTTCAACAAATAGTATCTACTCAATAAACACGATGTAAAAATGTGATCATTCACGAGAAATTTGCAACACAGTCGTTCATCTTGAGTACGGATAAAGTTTCTGGATGATTCGGGAATACTGTTATTAGGTAGCAGGTCCCACCTTACATTTTTGTGTAACTACACACTCTTAAAGACGTCCTGCGCCGGACTATCGATATGCCAATATGCATATAACCGGACTCATCAGTCTGTTACTTCATACTGTACATGTAAATACAGAAACACAACCGCTTAAAGTAACCCAGCCAGGTACCAAGCTGTTATGACAATTCTGCACCACATATGGAATTCTATATCATGTTTTTCCTTAGATGTATAAGCAATAACGCACTATGCAGGAGTGGCATTGTTAATGTTTTCCTATTTCTTCTCATTGTCTTTCTGTACTATATGTATATACATAGTTTATGTATGTAACTGTACTGACACGGGTTAGGTGGTAGAACAGCGTCAGCTGAATCTCGCCCACGCTAATAAAGAATGTTTGAATTGAATTGAATTGAACTACTTTTACACTCTGAAAAGTTCGAAACGTTCAATAATTCCCGGACTTCCGTAGTGTTTAATTAGTTCTACATTGAAGACATCGAGATTAAAATAGCGTGAAGTGCACTTTTACTTCACTAACCACGCTGCGCACCATGAACATATACTAATTTGGGAATCGTTCCTAGGACCTTACAGACTTCTGATTGAATAGTCATGTAAAAAAAAAAAAAAAAGAAGTGACAAAGAACAAAAAATGAAAATGAGATTCCAGTTGTTGCCAATTGATGGAAGGAACCCTTTTCGCTTTTGTCAGGCGAAAAGATATCCGTATGAAGTGTATAAGGAAGTAATAAGCCATTTTTTCCATTAAGATCTACTTTTCATATCTACCTCATCTTATGTAAATACGAATTTGAATTAAAATATTAATCTTACAAGTTGGTACACACTACACTACTACACTTCATACACTATGTTCAGTATGAACTGAATTCTGTTTGACAGAAACCTATCCTGTACACCTCTCTAAGTTGACATTCTCTGGAAGGTTCGAACTTAGAAGTGTTCACTGTACAGGGGAACAGAACGAATAAAGAAGCACTGAACCTGCTACCACCAGTAAAATACTACAAACAACGATCTGGCATGCCCTTGTACCTACTTCTACAAAACAGGAAGAGAGTAGAGAACATTTTCAGGTTAAGTATTAGGTTTAAATACATCTTCGACTGCGCTTTTTCTTGTAGCCGAAGATACTGATATCATAACGATCCTTTCCTGTGCTCACACAGTAAAGGAAAACATAATTCTTTTCCTTCTTGGTCTTGCATTAAGAATAGTGTACACTACTACTAGGAAAGTTAAGTAACCCTTATCACTTATTTAATGCTTAACGTGCCGCGCAGAGTTTTTAAGAGTACACTTCCAATTGTAGCTCTTCGAACAAAGTATTTCGAAATTAACGTGCACGGAACATATCATCCACATCGATTTTCTTTCCATTCGTCAAAACGCGAATGGTCTCAATTTACCTTCAAAGCCACAGTCCTTTTCATCCGCATGCTTTAAAGCTATAACATGAAACCGACAGCCTCATAAGCTGTGAAGGTAGAGAAACATATTTTAAGAACACGGGGTACGACTTTTAACTTCAAATGAGAAATTGATTAGAATTCGTCAAACTAGACCTACTATTTTTGTACTTAACAATGTCGACCGCTATCAGTGATGTTAGTGACTATCTTTACCAACTACTTCACAAATGCTTGGCCTTGCTCAATTAAAGTGCCAGTCGTACTTAATACGAAGCTATCACCAAAAAAATTATGACTGTAAGAGCCGGGGTTTGAGGAGCTACTACCACTTCAGTAGCTCAGTCGGTCAAGGTGTGTCACTACTGTAGAATCGGGAGACTTGGAGCGGGCCTGTTCTGTATGGGGGTGACCTCACTTCAAGATATGTGTACTAGGTTCAAGCCACGGCGTGGTTCGGTGCCCAAGCTAATTACAGGTCGCGGCATTACGCCATTCACAGGTAAGACTGGAGGAAAAAATGAGAGAATACCCCATTCGGGATGATCTTACTGATCCACCTGAGCAGGGTCTGATTTAAAAAAAATGCCTTTGAAGGCCTTTATAAAGGCAACTTTGGCGCAGGCCGAATGAATGATGAGAGAATTGGTGGAATGAGGAAAGTGGAAGGAAATTGGAGAACCCCTACAAAACCCTTGCACACTGTGTTTGTTCACCACACATACCACACCACATAAACCGGGATCGAACCAAGAACCCCACGTATCAGAGGTAAACGCTCTACCACTGAGTCACCGCGGTCCGAACTGCTGCTCAACCATCCCAGTGGCACTTGGCCGTCCGGAACACAAATCACCAGACCATAACAGACGGTGCCCAGTCCTTGTGGTCCAGACGGTAACGTCGCGGAGTCCGGATCGGCAATCGGGAGGCGCGTGGGTTCGAACCCCAAGGCGAACTACTCTGATTACGGTTTTCCAGGGTTTCCCCTCAGTTTAACCAGGTAAATGATGGAATGAACAAAGACCTTGACTAAACTCGAATACGTCCTTGTATTTCAATATCAAAAAGTGTAATAGATTTTAGGTAGCAATATTATTCTAGATTTATAGTGACAGTCATGATTGCATTCTAACAGTCTAAAATGCAATTATTTTCATTATCACGCACTTCTGTGAAATGCCCTCATTTAAGTAATCATTTAAAAACACAAAGTAATAAAAAAAAACACTGGGTTTTTGTAAGTGGACCCAACCCGAAAAAAACACCGGGTTCTATTGGGCTGGGTCCACCTTGGCAAACCCTGGTGTTGTTTAGTAATCCCATGACCAAACACACAAAATACTCTGCTTAACTTTCCCAGTACGTGTTATCGGGACGGGTGAAAGCCATACTGATGTTACCGCCCATACGATTAATTTTATATTGTTTTATGCAGTACGTGCGAAAACACTGGTTGATATAAACTAACTGAATCAGTTTCACATAATGTAATGTGATGTCAAGAAATCTTCAGTCACTAAAATTAATTTCAATATAATTAACGGAAGCGTATGCAACACAGCTATAATATTATACACTACAATTGAGTAAACAAAACTTAAATCCTGCTCAGAGGATATTACTTTAACCTATACTGGAAAATTATTGTGTGTTACAGGTTCAAGAATCGGAATTATGGCAATAAAGCCAAAAACAGTTCCAGCCTTTAAGTTCGAATATCTCATGTTAAAAAAAAAAAATTTTAATTTCATTTTCTTACACCAAGACCTTTTAGTATTTTTTAAAGTCATTTTAAAAGTTTAAATTATTAAATAGATCTTAAAACTTTGTTTTTCTGCTTTATTAACTATTAATTATTGATCTCATGAAGTGAAGGGTTGCTGTAAACGGTTTTTATTATCAACTTTTCGTCTCTCATTGAAAGCTTTTTCACACAGGACTGTCATATATAGCTCTCAACAATGCACTTTTCTACAATTGATTGTTGCCTAGGTAACAGCCTTATTTAACTCCCCAGCTCGTATGAAAATAGTGTTCATCAGCTTAGTGGTGCTCTACATGTTTCAATTACTATCAATTTGCACAATTTCTACTGTTCTACAAATATTTAAGCTCTTCAACTTGGATGATATTCGTCGATAACTGTCTACCAAAGTTTGTAACAATATAACAATACGCACACTAACAGCAAACTATGTTGTTGTAAACTAGGCTTACTTATGCATGACAATCCAGTACTCGTAATCCAGTGGATACTTCGGTAGCGGACTTTGGTTCGGTACTGGGGAGTTACGTTGACAGCCACTATAACAGGTTTTACAGGGTCTACCTCAGTTTCACGTGATGACTACTGAAATGGTAGGCTGCCTAGTCTAAGGCCTTGCCAGAACCTATCCCTTTCCTTTTTTCAAGGACAAAAGTGTTACAAGACAAAGCCTTAGTTAGAATCAACGCTCAAAAAAGTTAATTAAAAAAAATCTCTCTCTTCTGGCATGCTGGCCAATTATAGAAATAAGAATAATAATACAACCATCATATATATATATTTAAAGCAATTCTCATCACGTCACTAATTTGTTCTAGGAGATAGTTTTCCTGTACATATCCCAAAACGACTTTGTGTTGAAATAATCAACATCCGCAAGTTGGTTTCGATTTGAACACGTTGACCGCGTTAGCCCAAAACTCAGTATGTTTCATATTTCGTATTGTACCTGTACAAAGAGTTCAGTACGCACCAACTGTTCATTTTGAAACCGGAATTGCAGCAGTCCTAGGTTACACCAACTTGCGTAGTATAAAGAACGACTTCGTGGTTACACTTAATTCCAGTTTCAAAACAAAGTCAGGCCCGGTACCTATTGAAATTACACTTATTACGATATATTCTGCCAAATACAGGAAACATTACTTCTGTAGTAATTATTCAGGACACTGGAAAGTATATGCAATAATTTTCAAAAAAGAAAATCACACTGTCTTCTGATATAAAATTTGGTTTAAGATTTCGGCACTACTAAAAACTCATAGAGGTTAAATCGTATGCATCATCATGGAACAAAAGTTATTCGTTCAGTTTCAAATCCAAAGATCAGTTCATCACAAAACTATTGGTTGTTGCTATTTAATTCATTACACAAAAAAGTAATCCAAACCTTCTCGTTTTTGCACTAGTTGTGATGCTTATCTTAACTATTAAATGTGGCTAGTGTTACAGGTACTTAAGAAAAGTTAGCAACATCGGTGGCGTGATTATCAAAATTGAAAGTGAAATTTTGGATGAAAAGGTTCCTCACATAAGCAAATGATATTCCAACTCTAGAACTTTACACTAAGTCATCACGGAATGTAGTGCTACCTTCACTTTCAGACAATGGGCTATTGAAAACTAATATTTACTGTGAAAAATGTGGTGCAGTAATCCCTTCTATCACACTGCTAAGCAACATTGCAGATTATACTGACAGGTACAATAGGATATGTGGGAGTACTAATAAGACGGTGTTTCATGGGAATTCATCCTTGAAGCATATTGATTAGATGTAATGGATAGCATGCCCGATCGGAAACTGGGAGACTCGTGTTCGTTTTTGTGTGTTAATTTCAGCATATTAATTCGTTACTAGAAACACACTTAAATCTGAAGGTCTTGTCTTAACTTACGATGCGTTGTAAGCACTTGATATAATCGAATACTGGATGAATATAAATAGCCTCTATCAACAGTAGTCGACTGGATGTAATTGTACTCCTACTTAATCAGTAGTATTGGTGCTTCCAATAATAATATTCGTAATGCACTCAATACTAATTACTATAATATCAACTAATTATCACTATACTTATTTCATCGGTATTAAATAGCTCCAAATATTTACATTACTGCCCTTATTTATTTATGAATGTAGATCAAACTTTCTTTACACTTCACCATAGTTTACTATTACGTCAGTTCTACATTGAATAAAATTAGGTTACTTAGTAACCTTGGCTATGGTGTAGTTCATGGTCGCCAGTAATTGAGCCAAATGTACGCTGTCCCTCATTCCATACCTTTGTAACTAACTAACACTGCCAGTTTTATAAACATCTTGCGATGGCAAGATGCTCAAAATAAGTTGAGAAAAGTCATATTTCATAATAATTTACATAATACGTCCACCAATAATAATAATCAACATACACAAAAAGGCACCATGAGGAGGAATAATAATGACGTCACTTCATGGTACGAGTTAATGCCACGTTAGAAAATCTATTGCATTACCGTATACATGATACACATGATGTTTAGCACTCTTCATGTGCCCACGGGGAAATAGCAAAATAGTTCAAAGGACCTTTCACCTTAAATTACATATCATACTTCCCTGGCTACAAACTTTGCCTTCTATTTGTTGTTTCACCAATCTTTGTTAGACTTTAAAGACAGTAAATAACCTTAAGCACTTTAATATTTAGTACGTTCGTTGCTTTAAAGAAGATTGGTCAAGCCCACCAATGAAGTTTACACACTTCCACACATGCTGCAAATATTACATTTTTCCTGTAACTTTTACATTCCTTGGCTACCATATACTCCACTTTGTCCTAACTTCTCGTGTACCATTCAAATTACCAATAAAATTGTGATTACTCGGTGACCATTTTTTACCAAAATATGCACATTATCATTTTTTTTTTTTTTTTTTTTTTTTAAGGATGTCATCGTATTACATTTGTAATAGTCTTTTTCTATGGTAATCTTTTTCTGGCTGCCGTCTGCGGAACTTAACCAGTTCAGTTTATGCAAGTTGTAAATATATCGACAATAATAATCCAAGACATGTTTGTCTTGATATAGGCTATAAACCTAGTATTATACATTCATATATCCCCGGTGGTATCCTAAGTTGAGAGCTTAAACAACGTAAAGCATATAATACATTGAAGCCGACCTTATACATAGGGGTACAGTAATATTCACCCATATCAACAACAGACGAAAATCGCGTTTTTCATCCTTGCACCGTGGGGAGGGGGTCGGCGGTGGGACAATAAGCTGAGACTAGAATCGCGTTGAGTATTACACCAACCTAACACACACAAAATGTTAATAAAAAATGATCAATAATTTCCGTATTCATATACGGTACCTTACAATGAAACTGCAAGGCTAATGGATCCAGATACGAAAACGAAGGTGGCCATTTAACATTCATTCATTTTCCTATCCTATTATCCTCCTCCTATGAAGTCTTTGCCTTTGAATAATGAGAACAATATCTTTAACTCAATTTTACAGATGACCTTAGCCAATGAAGAACGTTTTCACAATATAGAGTTAATACACCAAGACTACCACAGAAAGGGTGCCGTACATGTAACATCACTCATCACATCGCGGAAAGGTGGTGCCCATATAGAGCAGATATGCGGTGCTAGTAATATGAAAACGAAATTAAGTTTCGTATCAGTCTTTAGCGCTATAAGTTGTTAGTATAAATATAGCATCAAAACACTGTGATGTTAAAAAAAAACAGTAAAAGAAGATTACACCTTACCTTGCTATTACTGATGTTCACGATTTCTGAAAGGCTAATAAATAAATCCGCATAAGGCATGAAACCTCCACTCATTATAACAAAATTATATCATTATGAATAATGTAAGTAATAACAATTTGCAGCAAAAGTTTATCTTCATTCACAACAATCTTAGAAAACAATACTGTCAACATTAACAAAAAAAACCCTGACGGTACTTTTCATGACCAACGTGCTTTCAAGTCCCTCTGGTGATAGTGTTAGGAACCATGTTTGAACAATTGACCAATCACAATCGCACCCAATAATTGACAATCGTAATCCGTATGATGTGAGTACATGGAGAGAGCTATTACACAAATATTTCAAGTTAATTAAGTTAAATGTTTCTTTCAGATATTTATTTAAAAATGGCATACACACACACACCACAGCACAGATACGTAAAAATACACTACCACAAAAGCCAAACAGCAAGTTCTTCAGTAATTCAAAGTTCAAACAGATATTGCAATAAACTGATGAGACAGAAATAAATTATTCTTGGTTACTTAAGTTCTTCAGCATGTCCAATATTTTGCATTTTTTATTGACTT
>JAGDQP010040360.1:0-14989 GCA_022664845.1 Lepisma saccharinum | reverse complement strand
AAGAGGAACAAATTCTCCCCTTTCATTTTATGGTTTCTAATGCACAATTTCTATATCTTATTTTCGCTGGTCGAATACTTGAGAAAAAGTGGGGGAAACTTCCCCCTCGTCTCCCCCTTATCACCTACTATGCCTCTAGGCTTTCTTTTATTTAGTCCGTGCTCGACTACTGTTTCTCATCTTGCTTTCCAACTAATACTGCATTCCAGTCATCCATCACTACGATATATGCACCAACCCTTCTTTTCTCTTTGAATCGACTACTCCAGATGAGTGCAAAATATGATAATTACTCGAACGAAACAGGAAGTCATGAGCAACTTATGATATAGAAATTTTCAGCTTGATGTTAGATAAATTTATATATTTTTTTCCAAATTCAAAAGAAAAGTGGTGAAATTTAAACTATAAAAATAAGATAAATATATTTTGGTATGCGTTTGGCTTACTTTTATAAGTTTTTTCCAAACATTTTAAGAAGATTATCCATCTTCCGTTCTTTCTCTTCTTTTATCTTTCCTGCTCTCTTTCCGTTTCCTCTTCAGACTTCCTTTTCCCGTCTTTTCTATTCTTTCAACAGAAGAAAAATACATCTCTCGCTCTTTGTCATTTTATATTCGTCTTTCTATTCTCAGTAATGCTAAAAATAATGTTCCTATTTCTGTTTGCTCATAATAAGAGATTAACATAAAGCATATTTGCCATAATAAATTATATGATACAAATCTTAGCAGAATAATAACATCTGATTTCCCATGTTACGGAGGTACAATGAAATTATTTCTTCTTCCATCTACGATTAGGATAAGAACAATACAGAAATTTCTTGTATGTATTGCACCACTGAGGTAGAGTTGTTACTTTCAGACTTTCATTTGATTTGATTTGTTGCATTCTACTGACCATTTGTTCAAAATTTGGTCGAAATCGAATAATAAATCTGCCCTCCGCCACGCGTTATATATTTGTTTTTGTGGTGTATCCAAAATCATGTGCCGATATAAACAATTAAAATTAAACAATGTTCGTTCATTATTTTATTTATTAGACATGTTAAATGTTCATGGTTCACACTCGCACACCAGTGTCCGCCTGTGTGTCTGGTGAGACATGTTATGAATCGTCAGTTAATTACCGGGTGTCAAAAGAAGTAACACCGTTGTGCGATGATAAATTGCTGTTTATTATAGGAGTAGTGGTGTTTCTGGGGATATTAATGAGACATTAAAGTGTGGCTGAGAATAAGGGAAACAAAAGGCTTCCTCCACCTTGTCCATTTTTTGGAAATCCTACAAGATTGGATACAAATGTTCTGCCTATGTATCAGGATGTGTTAATGGATTACCTCTGGATTACGCACGAATTATAATCAAATAGCAAAAAGGAACCTATAATTGCAGAATTTTCGGATAAGCTGGTTAGCAAAGTGCAAGAAATTTGGATTAGATCATCTATTTCATCTGTCACATTTACCCGTATTTTGGAACTGATACGCAATTACTATGATAAATACTCAAACTAATAAGATATGATGAAGCAAAGAGAAACGAAAATTAAGAAGAAAAAAAGTGGTAGAGTTCACCGGCAAAGATGCAGTCATCCGTGCACAGCAGTAGCAGAACAACACGGAGTTTTAGATAGAGTGGTAGTGGAGGATCTGCTGTATTGCACAATTACGGACTTGTCACGAATGACGATCACAGCGAAGTCATCGACAGGAATAAGATTAAGAGACAGTGACAGAAGCATCGAGAAATTTTTAAAGAGGCTTCCAATAAAGAAGAAATCGTCATTACGGGCTTATATTTTGACGGTCGAAAAGACAAAACTCTTGTCCACGAAAATATCGATGACATATTTCATCATAGAACAATATCAGAAGAGCACGTGTGTATATTGCAAGAACTAAGTTGTCTGTATTTAGACTATGTAAGCCCTTGATCAGGTACCTCATCCTCCCTTTCCATCAAGGAGGCCACCTGGGGCTTTCTGCAAAACAGCAATGTTAATTTTCAAGAGTTTGTGGCAGTCGGGTGCGACGGAACCGCAGTTAACACCGAAAGAAAGGAGAGATTATTCAACTTCCGGAGAAAGAAGTTAACCATCCTTTGAAGTGTCTCGTCTGCTCCATATAGATAAACTGCCTTTACAACATCTGTTCCAGCAACTTGATAGAGTGGCATGTAGTTATTCTGGAGCAATTGGAAGCATAGTGGAGAACTATGAGACGATGACTGTTGTTGCTTTTCAGAAGTTAGAGAGGGACATTTCCTTTGCGGACGATCAAGATTTTAAGTACGGATCAGTAGAACTTAATATTTGCAAAGCTGTTTCCAGCGGTGAATATCCTCCTGACCTGGCGAATCGAAACCCTCGAAAACTCGCAAATTCTCGGTGGCTTACAATGGATAACCGAGTTCTCGGTGGCTCACATATCGCGACAGAGCACCTGAGTGAGAACCTTAAGACAATTGCTGAATTTATAGTGAAGATTTATGGACCCATATGGTTTTCCATAAAATCAAACCCGTTATGCAACTACACAGCAAGGCACTTGTGGAATATAATTTCACGATCCCATTATCTAAAACAAGAGATGAAATACATTATAGACGTTGTGATTGAACCTAACGGTTATTACAAACACGCGAAAAACATCATTCTGCGAATGTTCACGGACGATACAGAACAGATTAAAGAGTTGGGTTTGCGTTGCATTATGACCGCGAGAGGAGAGCAGACTTGGCAAACGGTTCGAGTGAACCTCGACCTCTCGGCTGACGATCCAACGCTCTACCGCCTACGCTACCAGGGCAGCTGGAAGCGAACGCTTTCGAAATGGCATTTAAAGCACACACTTGTAATTGACAACATGACTCATAGATGGCAGCGTGTTAAGGTGACGTTCCTTCTGCTGTAATATGCTATCCTGAAAACGTCCTCAAACAACGAGTAAAAAGTCTTGCTTGGTCAGTGTAATCAGGTCACGAAAATGCATCTTGGTCAACGCTGAAACGATGGAAACGATAGTTGCTTGAGAACCTATGATACAATGACTATACTTGAAGATATCATCATTTTCTAAAGTTTCTTTTATGCATGTAAACGTTTTATCAGGAATGTATTGCCATCTATTGTGATACGTTGAAGTATATTGGATGCCGTACTGTCAATGATGCTCAAATTCGTAATTTCAGTTGTAAACATTAAACATAGCTAGAGGTATATGTGGAGTTAGGAGGACGTCCGGAGGACCTGCAGCTTCTCGCAGGCTATTTTCAAGTGCGGACATTTTTTTTTTAAATTTAGCTCTCTGATTTGCCCAATAGCACACTGTTCGAAAATACAAATATAATACTCATAAATTAGGCAAAGACAGTTGCATGAGTGGTGCAAGAAATATTATACAAAGACTAGAAGGGGAGGCCTATACGTACAGCTGCTACAGCTTGTATAGAATGTGCTAATAGTTTATAGAATTTTGAGAGTTTTCGCAGTTCAAGAAATTGTTCGCGCTATAACAAAAATTCTTACTACATATAATTTTTTATCAATTACCATAATTTAATTTTTAAGTAAATTTTCGTCCTTAAAGATTCGTTGATTTGCGCAGCGAAACAAATTTTTGACTAAATTTTACGAAAACTTCGATGAGAAAGAGCTATTTAAATCATATTCTCCTTCATTTCGAGTCCTTACCTCTCGCTAGAACAGTTCTTAATAACAAGTCATTAAAATTACAACAATAAGGCTTAGCTGGGACAGGACCGGCAAACCGGGACTGTCGTCCCAAAAGGCTTCTGCCACTAACTGGGAGGAGACCCCTTAATTCCTCTTGCTAAGGTTAAAGAGAATAGACCGGGGTAGACGTCCAATGTCCAATCCATACGTTCACGTCGTGGGGCCTGTTAGTACCCAACAACTGCTTGGCGAACGAACATGGATGGGCTGCTCACCAACCCGCATTAGCAGACAGCGTGGGGAGCCAAATGTCTGCAGCCTTCCTTTCTTATCGTATGATGGTACAAGTAATGAAACAGCCTCGGTGGTCCTCATTGCCCGGAGGACGAAATACAGCTGGCAACGGCAGCGGTCAGTCCTGCAGGAAGTCAAAGAGATTGTAGACTGCGAGGATACGGACACGGCAACTTGAGCGGACCTATACGTGGCGACTCTGAACTGTCAGTCACTTGCAGGAGGAGACAAATTAGAATAATTGGAGAATAAGCTCAAGAGGATTACGTGGGACATTATAGCACTGACTATCAGAAGTGTGAAGGAAGAGTAAAGAACAGTTGGAACTACCGTCAGGGCACACGTTCTACTTCAAAGGAACAGAAAACGGAAAACCAACAGGCGTTGGTTTTATAATAAATAAAGACCTGAAGACTTGAACCACAGAAATTGAAGGAATTTAAGATAGAATCGCACGAATAATAATAAAGATAAATAAGAGATACAGTATGGAAGTTACACAAGTTTGCTCCAACTACATTGCATCCGGAGGAGGAAGTCGAACACTTATACGAGGAGATACAGAAGATTTTGGGTAGTAGCAAATCGCATAACAGAATTATAATGGGAGACTTCGATGCGAAAGTAGGAGCTAAGCAGAGCAGTAACACGAAAGTGGGGAACTCTGGATTTGGCAAAAGAAACAAGAGAGAAGAGAAGTTAATGGAATTTATAAGAAGCCAACAGACTGCATTTTTCCAATGCATTTTTCAAGAAACCGACCCACAGGAAGTGGACAAGGAAAGACCCAAATGGGACTAAAAACGAAATAGACTAGGTTTTATCGAATAACAGGGAAATTCTACAAGTTTGTTTGTTCTGAACAGTTTCAAAGTCTCAAGTGATCATAGGATGGTAAGATGTAAGCTGAAACTAAATACTAGACTTGAGAGAAAGAAACTTATCAGAGGAAAATAGCCACTTTTACATCTGGAAAATCTAGGGAGACACAGACAGACATTCGAGATAGAACTTAGCAACACATTCAGCGCCTTGGAAGAGTTAGAAGACAAAGAAGACAACAATAGCAGAAATAAAATACTGACTGAGATAATAGCAGAGACGGCAAAGAAAATAGGAGGTATAAAAAAGAAAAAAGAGAGCAAAATCTCAGAAGAAACTAAACTCTTGATAAAGAAAAGAAAGAAAATGAAAGAAGAGGAAAAATACATGAAGAGGATTAAGTTCATAAAACGAAATTAAACCGTAAGGAAGAAAATAAGAGATGATGTACGAAGATACAACGAGCATCTTGTTAGAAATACAATCGAGGAAAACAAGAGCCTGAATAAAACCAAACAGCAGCTCATGATAGGAAAGAAGCAAATAATTGCAGTTAAGATACCAGACGGGACCGTAACACGAAATAAGGAAGAAATTATTATGAAAACATTTGAAAATTTCTACAGAGAATTGTACTACTCCGAAGAACTAGGAAAGGAAGATTCATAAGAAAATATTGTAGATGTCCCAGACGTAATGAAAGAAGTAATGGATAAAGTACTTCGAAGGATGAAAAACGGAAAATCGCCAGGAGAAGATGGACTCACAGCAGAGATATTTAAATGGGGAGGTGAAAAGTTGAAAGAGAAACTTGCCAAATTATTCTCAATAATGCCTAAGGAAGATCGAAATACAATCAAGTTGGAATAATGCTGTTATCATTTTGTTGTACAAGAAAGGGGATAAATCACGCATCGAAAACTACAGACCAATTAGTCTATTGTCAGTTCTATATAAAATGTTCACCAAAGTTATTTTGAATCGCATTGAACGAAACTTAGATTTTAACTAGGGAATAGAACAAGCGGGATTTCGTCGTGGATTTACCACAATGGACTACATACAAACATTGTATGAAGTTATGGAAAGGACTAATGATTATGAACTTTCACTATGTCTAGGATTCATAGACTTTGAAAAAAAAAAGCTTTCGATTCGGTCTCCTTTTCAGCAGTACTTAAATCACTTGAATATCAAAGCATCGAAAAATTGTACATCAAGTTACTGCGAAACATTTACTCGACTGCCATATTTATCATTATACTACATCAAGAGAGTGAAAAATTTAAAGTTGGAAAATGAACGAGATCCACTTTCTCCAAAAGTATTTTCTGCTCTCCTGGAGAAAGTGTTTCAAAATTTAAACTGAGATGAAATTGGAATCAAGGTCAGTAGCGAATATCTTTATCACCTACGACTCGCTGATGATATAGTCCTGTTTGCTTCAAGTGCAGAAGAACTACAAACCAGAATGGATTAGCTGTGTAATAAGAGTTCGAAAATAGTCCTTAAAATGAATTTAATTAAAACAAAAGTAATGTACGATCAACATGTTGCAAAGAAGGAAATAAAGATTCACGGAGAAGCAATAGGCATAGTTGATTAGTATGTTTAAGACGTCGAATTACAAGCTGACTGATGAAATAAATAGAAGATGTAAAATAGCGTGGAGTTTGTTTGAAAGACTACACTTTATTTTCAAGAACAAACTACCAATGTGTCTCAAGCGTAAAGTTTATAAGCAATGTGTTTTACCTGTAATGATGTACGGCTGTGAAACTTGGACATTGAATGCGCAAACGACTCGAAGATTAATAGTCACACAAAGAGCAATGAGGACAAGCATGCTAGGAATAACTAGGAGGGACAGGAAGACAAATGAATGGATTGGTGCACAAACAAAGGTAGAATATATAATCAAGACTGCGAAAAAGATGAAGTGGAGATTTGCCGGTCATATAGTTAGACGAACAGATGGAAGATGGACAACAAATATAGTACATTAGATTCCTAGAGAAAAGAAACGACCGAGAAGACGTCCAAATGCAAGATGGCTAGATGAAATCAAGCGTTTTTCAGGAGCTACATGGATGAAGATAGCAGCAGACCGTGATATGTGGAAAGAAAAGGGGGAGGCCTTCATCCAGCAGTGGATAGAAAACGGATGAATATGATGACGATGATGATCTTGACAGAGAAAAGTGCGATTGGTAGAAGAGTAAATAGGAGATGTTACATCTTGTCTCTGCGGGTTTGATCAAAATTGATTTATAAAGTTAGAGTTTACATTTTCGTACTCCAGCTTACTTGAAATGGCAGATACATGAAAAGCCAAAATTGATTGTAACTGTATCTGTTTCTTTTTAAGGAAGTCAAATTTTAATATAATTGATATAATTGATCACGCACGAGATATAAAGAAGCAGTCTATTTGTTGAAATTGTCGAAATTTTGTTTCTGGACGGATCATGAAAACGTTTAAGCTTAATATTTTTTGATCCTTGCTTGTATGTTGTACCATAAATTTTGACAAAATTGATCTATATATAGAGAAGTTTCAAAGAAAATAGCAGGCAGAGATATAGAGATAATGCGATCTTACAGCCTTCGTTTCTGTTTAACAGCAATAGAGACTAAATAGGATTTCGACGATTTGACATGCTTCTGTAAGTTATCTTTCGGATGTAATCTTTCTGAGGGAACTGGAATTTAATCTTCTTATATTTACTAGAAATCTGTAAAACTTGTTCCAAGTGCACAGAAACATTCAGAGAAATAATTTTTCTCACTGTATAATTCAACTTCATTAAACAATAAATCAAGAGAAAATAAGCAATACACACAAAAGCATGAAACTGAGAAATGTCTGTAAATATCTTGTGTTAAGTGCAACTTCTAAATGTAATTTAAAATCCGTGTTACTCTTGAGTTTCTGATCCAGTACTTCCTATTAGTATAATGACTTCATTATGCGTACAAAGGCATTAAAGAAATTTTAGAAACAGGTAAACGCTACAAAAGAGGCAATTTTTGTTGTGGCTACTTTCATGATTGCTCTGGGATAGCAGGTCACGAGGTCTGTTGTGAAATTTCTGAAAGACTGAGCGGTAGTAATTTTAGAAATCAATGTAAATGTGGTGATTTCCGGTCGCCTTGTTTCCTTTATTCCTTCGCAGCGAGAAAAAACATTTTTGTCTCTCATGACTCAGTTGACGTGACTGGTTCAATGACCACAGATGATCGCAGATTCCATCTCGCATCTAGAAAATTGAGCTTATGATGATGACGGTGATGACGATGAAGTACGAGAGAGAGAGAGAGAGAGATTCTTTCTCTGAAGAGCGCCGTCGGCTGCGGGGAGAAAATTGCTGTGGATGCACCTCGCGTGGTAAGAGAGCGAGAGAAGCAAGGGGGATAGGAAATGGGATCAGAGCGGTCAATGCGTCCAAGGAAGTAATTTTTGCGTTGACGAGAGATGGTGGGGAGAAGGATCGGCTTCTGTGGCCATTCCTCCCCAATTTCAGTGGTAATCAACAACGTTGATGGGCCAATCGCACCGCCGAAATTCGATGTTGATTGTGTCCATCCTATTCCCACTTCCACCTTTTGTGAGGGGGAGCGATTTTTTTTCTTTCCCAGCGACCATTTCATTTAACGTCCAGTCAACAATGTTGTCTCATACACCGAAACTTCCCATTTTCCTTCCTTCTCTTAAAAAAAGAAAAAAAATTGTCAAAGGTAGAAGCGAGAAAATATTTTGTGAATATTTTCTATATTCCGGAGTCATTTATGAGTTTCCTTCATTATTGTTAACTACAATTTAATTTGGTTGTTGGAGGTCATCATTTTACTTTTATGCTCAATCGATCTGTCTGTTCGTATAATTATAATTCTTGATATACAACATACTTTGCAATTTATTTTGTGGTGTAATTTTGTAAGTGAAATATAATATCAAAGTCAAGCAGGAAAATACAGCGTAGACAAGCGTATGCGCGAACAAACGTCTAATTGACATTTTCAAACAAAAAAATCACGAGTACATTTTTATGTATAACAGGGAAAATATGAGGCACAAAATATTCATACTTTGCACGAAGACATGTCAGACTAAAGTCCGCTTTTGTGCAAAGTATGAACATTTTATGCCTCATATATTTCCTGTTATATATAAAAATGTACTCATGTTTTTTTTTTTAAATGCCAGATGTTTGTTCGCGCATACGCTTCATACAGATGCAAGATATTGAAGTACGGAACTCCTTTTACTTTAATGAAATTTATCTAAAATGTTATTTGTTGTGAATTTCTTGAAAAGGAAAAAACCAATTATTTCTAAACGTTACCAACATAGTTATATTTATACCGAGACTTCTAAACAGCCATCTTGAAGAATTTGTCTTTTTTGAGCCACTAACACCTGCAAGAAAAAGGTCACCAGGTCTTAACCAAATAGAAAACGTTTCGTCCTAGTCGGACCACGTTAATTTTTAGCTGTACAACTTCATCTGCCTTCAGTATAGGTGGGTACAAGACTTCGCTGTTTTGAAGCTGAATTTATTTTATGGATTTAAGGCATCTAAGACTCAGACCGGGATAGGGTACACAGTAAATTCAGAAGAGCGGAATATTTCATCTTACGAGAACTGAAAGAAGGACCATTCTTTTAGAGCGGATTTTCATCACAGAAAGGATGGGAAATTTACGCTCGAAAAAGATGGTAACGTAACATTTTCAGATGAATTTCCATCTATTCAAATAAAATTTTCATCTTTCGAACATGACAACGAAGCAATAAAGATTTGAAAACCTAAAGGAAGCACAAAGGGTACATTTAAGATAATTCATAATTAGTAACAAACAAAAGTAATGTTTTGTGAATGATAAAGGTTAAAACAGAAAACTAGACCACGGTGGGATTTGAATCCGCTAACTTCCAGCCTAGGAGCAACGCCTTATCCCCTATGCTTGCCGGACACTGCGAAAGAACGCTTTCGACAGGATCTCTTTAGTCGCGTCAGGTACAGCTAGAGAACAACGTTCGAAAGATTTCCTGTATCTATCTTACTCCTGACCGTTTTTGGTAAGTTTTGTCACTGAGGAAAGTTATCATTCCTAGTAGCACAACGCTGGTTGGAGCAATGTTGTCCATGTCCACCTTGTTCAACGATTTTTCAACCAAACATTTTAATTTACCAAATGAATTTCCAAGTCCAAGTCCATTTCTTCAAATTTTCAAGAACGCACTTTTTGAGTTCATATCTGTAGTTTAATCCACCACATTCACGAGTTGCCAAGACAAATGGTGCGATCAAGGTTCAGTAGACCGAACGTGACCGAAAGCAGGTTGTCAACTGAAAAATTGTCAGTTTTAGAACATTTTAAATCGACAAACCCTCTTTAAATCAAAAATGGACTTGGCCCTATAGGCAACTGAGTGGTTCAATTGATGATGGACCCAACGTTGTAACACTTACATTTTCCCAACGCAAGCATTTTGTAATAGTTATTTAACCATGTAACATAACTATTTTTCAACGAAATCATTTTTTTCATAACCATTTCACAATTTTTCAATGTCGCAACAACCATTTGTGCTGCAGGGGAGGTCTTCTGTTGTTATTTTTAACTAACCGCGATTAACTTCTCAATACGGCTTCATCTTGCGATAACCTTCGCGGTAACAAATAGCGGGAAACAAAGTTGACTAGTGCCCATGATGCATTGTAAACCACTCTAAAAGATGAGAAATTGTCCTTTCAACTTTATAAAAGAATAAATTAGATCCGTAAAGCATCAGAAACCTATCGAGAAATGTCACCGGTTCTATCCAAAGCGAAAGCTCTTCGTCGAAAACCACTCTTTTCGGTTAAAATTCGATAGTTTTCGATGACATTTCTTTTTCATCGAAAAAACAGGGTAAATTTCCGCTCTTCTGATTTAGTGTATAGGGAAGGGGATGCCGAAAGGAGTAGGCCAGGACCTAATTTAGAGGTTCTATCCCGGGATTCGCCAGGTGTGACTGGCAAAACTCTGGACAACTCTCAGTCAGGATGGTTAACCCCTGGAATTAAATCCAGGACTTCCGGAATGCGAAGCCACTGGACTTCGCCATAAGGCCCAATGCAGCCGCTTTCATAGAGGGAGTTGACAGTGTGACAAACGGATAAAATCATAGGTTACCCTATGCGCGCGTGTAAGGGATAAGCTATTTAGGATTTTGACCTCGAGTTCCAAGAATGAGGCCATTACATGAGCCTTTGAAATAAGCCAATTGGATCAATTTCAAATTCGCGTGCAGCACTGCGCTTTCCATGCACTTTAGCAAGCTATACCACACAGAGCTTGGTCAACAACTCAACACCCGAGTACAGTAAATACACGCTTCTCTATTGTGTTCTAGACCTTTCCTTGCAGACATGATAATTCTCTAGTTATGAGCCATGCAGTAAGGCTGTCATCACTTCTCCCCCCCCCACACACACACACTTTCGTATCCATCTCTGCCAAGATTTCCAATGAAGTGTCATGTTACACGTAGCTCTTCTTGGCCTTGATCTGGACTGCCGAAGAGGGTAAGAAACAAAGGTGTTCGTAAGAGGAATCAAGGGCAGGTATTCGTTAGTATAGAGGATACTTATAAAACGTGCCACATTTCCTTAGTTGCTAGGTACTGATGGCGCCAGTTGGATTACGGTATTTTAATTCCTTACTACTGCAGTGAGAGCTAAAACAAGTATTTGCGAATTTTGGCCAACAACTTCCCACGTTTTTGCCTACTGTAGCGTATCATTGTCTTCCTTTTATATACTGGGTGAGGCTTTCACATGAACATTTCGAAAATAACAGATATAATATGATATAAAATTGGGGTGAGGCTATTACATGGGTGAGGCCTTTTGAAGGGTGGATGGATTATTATAATAATAGAAAAGCGAGTCCGTATTAAGACCTTACTGAACAAGTATTTGATGATAACAAAGTCGTGTTTGTTTGGATCTTATCATTGAAAAAATATTTGCTTACTTCAAGAATGTGTGGCTGCTTAAATACTCCAAAGACAATTAACATGGTTTCAATTTCTCGTATCTAAAGTAATTTTCGTATCTCGTATCTTCGTTTATTATTATTACTTCACTTTATTTATTATGGCGAAGTTAAGGTCGCTAAACCTATTCTTCCACTCAACCATATACGAGTGCACATAATATAACATACATACGAGTGCACAAATATAACATCAATAGCACATAGTAGATAATTATACTTAGAAGAAAAACACACACACACACATATTAAAAATATACGGAATCACTGACAGTGGGGTTTGAGCATGTGCACAACTATCATCTGACGTGCTTCGTAGAGTGCACGACGACGTTTGCGGAAGTGCTTCAGTGAGAACGGCGTCCATGTGAAACATGTTCTGTGATGGTGATTGTGGCTTTTGTGGTTCACAGCTGTTCTCCGCATTGATGAATGTGTTTGTTGGGGTATTACAAGGTGTGTATGGCACGTAATCCTTTCTTCGGAACAACCCGCCGAAATCAAAACCTACCCTAATTTCGTTCATAATTGCAACAGGGTTACAGGTATCGTAAATTACACCACACCATTCAGTTTCTCGTTGCAGAAGGATGGCATTTGATATATCGTATGGGCATGTTGCCATTTGAAATTTTCAAGTTGAATCTAAGATGACGGATTTCAAGACGTGGTATGGTCCGCAACATTTTCCCTCTCTCCTAT
Organism: Lepisma saccharinum; assembly: GCA_022664845.1. Classification (NCBI taxonomy): domain Eukaryota; kingdom Metazoa; phylum Arthropoda; class Insecta; order Zygentoma; family Lepismatidae; genus Lepisma; species Lepisma saccharinum. The sequence continues at coordinate 2,443 of JAGDQP010040360.1, read as the reverse complement.
AACATTTTAGGACATTTCGTTCCTTCTGTCTCGTATTTTTTATTTTATTCGACTGTCCTAACAAGACTTATGGCCCCACCTGTACAGTATTTTGCATGTTTATTACGAGACTAACACAAAGTTGTGGCAGCTGATATTTTAGCTGTTAAAGTAAGCATGCTATGTCCTAACATTTGGCATATTCAAGATCTCGATATCGACTGAACAGTTCACCAACCTCCCTTGTGAGATGGATTTCTACAAGGACTTTTTGAACACCTTTGGTTTCATACGCGTATGCTATACTCGATGTAGTGTGATTGTCGATTCCTCTTTATTTCTGTTTACCCTCCCTTCTCTTTCATAACAAACTACATTAACTGCAGAGACTTGTAGTAGGGTAGTAGTGTGGGAGAGTAAAGTGTTGAAAGGATTTGCGTCCCGTAGCCTTTTAAAGATTTTAAAAGAAAAAAGTGACAGAGTTTAAGACAGGATTATGTAAAGAATTTTACCAGAGAGGAGATAGTTGTTCACTCGTAGTTAAGTGGCGGAAGGGAAGATAACAAGCAAAAAGTAAGGAAGAAAATCTAAAAGCCTCAAACCTTTTTCATAATGTATTTTAAGGAGAAAGGAGAACTAAAGAAGGTCTACAAGAGAAATCTTGTGCACGAATTGAAGTGATGATACTTAATGAGTTTTTAATGGAACTAAAAGGAGAGAAGAAGGTGGAAAGTGTACCCTCTTGTTTATATTGACTGCCGAATATGATGAGTACATTTATGTAAGTAACTTCCATTAGGGAATTGATGGTTAAACTATTTCAATAGGCTTTGGTGAACTTTGTATTTTGGGCCATTTAGTAACTAACTAATGACTTAGTCCCGTCTCGATTCTACTTGCTGTTATATTTCTAAATCCCACAAACACTCAGCATGGGCTTCGAATCCAGAACCTTGGAGACGCTAGTCTGACGTCTCAGACTACACGGCTACCGCCATCGGCTTAAACAGTTTAGACGTTTCACATTTGAACGTTGCAAACATTTCCTAGTAATGAAGAAACTGAATCGTGATTGAAATTTGTCTCGTGGGATGGATTTGGAATGTATAACATGCAGTTTTGAACTTGCCATACGATACTTCGGCGTACATGTTGAAGAATCGGTTCAAGAAGAATTGCATTATGCAATGACACAAGTGAGCAACGAATTACAATATGAATCTTGTGTAAGTTAATTCTACTACTTCTATCTTTAGTAGAGTAAATACTTCATGAACCGCTTACAGCATTGTGCTATGACATTCGTCACGAGCAGAAGTACCCATTGGGCTGTTACTGTACATCACTATCTTTGAATCTTTTTATCCACCACCATATCTAGATCTTTGTATAGTTTGTACATTTCATCATTTCGTCGAATCCTCAAGCTGTTATTTGTCACCGAAAGAGGTAGGGGGAAATTAATGCCCAAACATACCCACACCTATTATATACTGGACATAAATACTCTATTTTTCTCTCTCTACAAGAAAACAGGGGCCAGGGAAAACGCATAACGTGCTTCCCGTTTTCCCCCAACATATAACGTTCCAGTCTCAATTCTGTATATTCTTCCTATAGTTTTTCTTCTCGAAATCGACCATCTCTTCTACAATTTTACTTGTGATTCAGGTTTTTCAACATCACTAATCTAAATAGTTTTATAGAATCTTATCATGGTGTTCTACGTAATTTGGTTTTACTTGAAAATGGTTTCTAGTGAGTTGTATGAGATACCGCTTGCTTTGGTCGTTGTTATAGCTTATAATCTTTCTTGGGTAACTTAAATTTTCTACTAATTTGATCTCATCATCCCCTTAATATTTCAGTTGCCTTTGGATTTCCTGTTCTGCAAGACTGTTTTAATTTTATCTGTGTTAATCTTTAGTCCTATTTCCTGTTTTCTTTATTTCCTTAATTCTTCATACCGAGGCTCCCGGAATACTCTACAGGCCTGGAGGTTGCGAATATGACGTCCCCCCGCGGGGCTCACTGAGGCTTTGAAACCATGGAAAGCAATAGGGAACAAGCAGATACTGTCGTTTATTTTTTAACTCCTGAGAACTAAGAAAAAGAGTAGGGAAGTTATTTTCAGTTAGGACACAACATATTATACTCTCTGGAAGTGCATAATGTAATCTAAAACGCTTTATTAAAATACTTTAGTATTGGGAGATACTTCAGTTTGCGTTAGTTTTCTTTAAAAGAGGATGCATGGAAATGTTAATTTGTGTACTGCTGATAACTGAAAACTCAACAAAATAGATCTCATCATCAATAGTTTGAGAACTTAGGTTCATACCACCCATATATATATTAATTGACAGCCATATCCAATCTACTACTGGATGATGCCTCTCCCGGAAGGAGGAGTTGGCCTACTGCTCCCACGCTGACCAGACGTGTTGGAAGAGGAGGGCCGAAG
>JAGDQP010040359.1:0-17327 GCA_022664845.1 Lepisma saccharinum | reverse complement strand
TAATAAACAAAAAATCATGTTAGAGTATTATGAGTTTGCCTCATAATCATAAATGCTGGTAGTGGTTAGTTAAAGGCGATGAGATGAATTATGGGCATGCGGTGCAAATAGACATCACAACACTTTGGCACATTGAAACACGAATGAATGTGGATCTTCTGGACTAGGCGCGACTTTAGCCCGTGATGGAGACAGGTGAGCCCTAGCGTTCAAAATGATTACCGTGCAGAGTATGAGGGTGCTACATAATGAGGAATGTCTGGTGAGTTGTATGCTAATATGAGTGGCATGTCCGGATGGTCAGGTGGTAGAGTGCATTGGTAAAGTGTGCAGACCAGAGATAGAGGTGTGTGCGTATATTTAGCTGGTGCTTGTTGTTGGTCATGTGAATGCAGAATGTCTTGAAATAAAATATGGTTTGTTTCAAGCCGGTTCGTAATAGATCGGATACGTAGTTTTTCTATGTGTAGTAGGAGATGTGGAAATGTGATTCTGTTGTAGAGTTCCTGGGTTGGGCTGGGAAGTTTTACTCTGAATGCTATTCGTAAGGCATGACGCTCCAGAATTTGTAGTTTATAGTAGATGTGATGAGAGGCGGCAATCCATGCTGTGAGTCCGTAGGTTAAAACTGGTCTGAGAAATACCTTATATATGTTGAGTATGGTGTTTGAGTTTGGTCCCCATGTTGTGCCTGTGAGTCGTTTCAGAAGGTTGAGTCTATTACTGGCTTTGGATATGATTTTGGAAAGATGAGGGCGCCAAGTGAGATGATGATCTAGAATGAGGTCGAGGTAGATGACGGTTTCGGATAGTTTTATGGGTTCATGAAGAACGTGAGGGAAAGGCGGTTAGGATTTCGGTACACTTTTGAGCGACGTTTTGGTGGGATGAAAACAATTTCTTGTGTTTTGTGGGAATTTATGGTGAGTCCCCACTTACTGCACCAGGAAGTGAAGGTGTTGATGGCATCGTTCATGGTACGATTGATGTGCTGGATGGTAGAGCTAAGTGCAAGGAAGGCGGTGTCATCTGCATATTGAAAAATATGTATATTGGAAGGTAATGGGGTAGCGGTATTGCGGAGTGCGGAGTAGCGGACTGCGGAGTCAGCAACAAAGGGGAGATAAAAAAGTGGGGAGAGGACCTTGAGGGACTCCGCAGTGTAGGAATATGGGATGAGATGTACTGTTGTTGATAGATATGTATGCAAGGGAATTTGTGAGAAAGTTGTAGATGAAACGAATTGTAATGTGTAGTCGGAATGCCTGGAGTTTGTAGATGAGGGCGGAGTACCAGACTTTGTCAAATGCTTTTTCTAAATCGAAGAGGACAAGATGGGAAGGGTGAGAACGGTTGAAGTGTTTGGTGATCATGTTAGTTAAGCGAAGGAGTTGATCGTTTATGCTATACGAAGGGCGAAATCATGCTTGGTGAAGAGGAAGAAGAAGGTTGTATTGGTCGAGGTGGGTATGAAGGCATTGTACTAGGAGGTTTTACTGAAGGTTGATGTTAATTGGATCGGCAGTTGGAGGATACGGAACTTGGAGGCTTATCAGGTTTCAGGAACATTAAAGTTTGTGATGATTTCCAGGGTAAAGGAAAGATTCCGGTTCGTAATATAAAGGTATAGATGGCTGCAAGAAGGTGGATGAAAGATGTAGGTGATTCTTTCAGGTGGCGGTAAGTGATGCTATCGTTACCGGGTGCGATTTGACGTTTGTGAGTTAGTTTACGTGTTATATCTTCGGTGATGATGGGTGCAGAAGTGGGTGGTCGGGAAGATGATGCTCTGTATTTGGTTGGAGATGAGATGATGCGAAATTCAAACGTTCTGCAGGATGGCACCTTTGAGGATTAAATGGAAGTGAGGGTGTAAATATTTCTTGTAGATAGGATGCAAATGCGAATTTTATCAGAATGAAGTGCTTGATTGTCCTGTAGTAGTGGATATGTTGTTTTAGAGTATTTACCGCGGTGAGTGCGTTAAACCGTTTCCAGTACAGTGTAGGATGGGCTTTATCAGCAAGTGAGTTGCAGGTTTTTACCCATTGTCTTAATTTATAGGCTTTAATGTAGTTTCGTACTGTACGTTGAAGTTGGCGATGGATAGACGAAATGATTCAGGATTGCTAGTCCGTTGAAAATCTCGGTAGAATTGTCTGGAGCGTCTGATCATGGTAAGATATTGCGGTGGAAGGTTAGGTTTGTATGGGTGGATTGTGGTTTTGGGGATGAATTTTTCTGAGACTGTTTGTATGATGTCTGTTATATGATCGATTGATGAATATAGTTCATCGTCGGTAGTCTGTGTTGTAAGAGGTGAGATTCGGGTATGGATATATTCCCGATAGTTGTCCCAATCGGCTCGGTCAAAGCGAAGTTCTTGTTTCAGTGGTGTATTTTGTTATGGAAATGGATTTTGTTGACATTTGAGGGTGAGTTTTACGGGTACATGGTTATTTCCTATGAGATCAAGAACTGTTACAGTGCTACTATTGGCAATGTTTGTTGAGGTTATGACAATGTCGGGTGTCGTATTGGAGATAGGTCGGGTTGGGTTGGGGAGTTGATGGAGTGTACCGGTGGTTTGATATTCAATGAAATTTCTGAAGTGTGTTTTGTCTCTATCGGATCTACTATGTATGTTGATATCGGCCAATGTGATGTAGTTTGTGAAGGTATTAAAGAAATCATATGGTATAGCTGGTCTGGCGTATATTGTTGCTAGAGTGATATGATTGTTTTTATAATATACAGTGGCTAATAGGTGCTCTGACAGGTTTATAAGTGGAGGTGTATGTTGTCTATAGGGTACGGTAGTTGTGAATCCTATTGCAGTGCCTCCATTCGCACGGAAGGCTGGTATAGTACTGTCATGTCTAAGTAACGTGAATCTAGAAATTTTGAACTGTTGACTGTTTTTCAAGTGTGACTCATTCAGTAAAAAGCCGTTGACGTGTTCCTCTAGAAGAAGTTGTTCGAATAGGAGTGTATGTGTAGGTAGTGATCGGATGATCAGGAAGAGTAATATTAAACCCATGAACTTCAGTGTAGTCAGAGTAGATATGTTGTTGTAGCTAAACTGCGGTTTCATAAGCACTTGCAATGAAATGGGCATAAGAACCTGAATATGTCGCATTGAAATTCACTTGTAGGATTGATTTGGCTGCGTGTTGGATTTGTTGTAGTATGAATTGTCGTTGAAATGGATGGATGTTTTGCAGTGTCACCGTTATGAATGCTAGTACTTGTTCTATGGTGATTGGCTGGTAAACATATGTGATAGGAGTAGCGTCAAGCTGTTTGATTTCAGTAGTACGGATGGGAACAATTAGTTCAGGTTTGGTTGGTTCTGGTGGTGGTCTTGCTTTGCAGCGATAACTGAAGGTGGGATGTGATTCTCTGCAAGTGGTGCATTTCGGTGGATTTTTCATGTTGGTGCAAGATTTCGTAATGTGAGGTCCTGAACAGTATCCACATTTGATGTCATTTTTGCATTGTGATGTTGCATGTGTATTATATTGTTGACATTTCTCGCATCTGATCGGAAGTGGAGGTGGTGAATGAGACGGTTCGACTCTGTATCTTCGCTTGTATTTGTAGACTCCATTATTGTGTAAATCATCTATGGTATCTTGGCTGGTTGTGATGACGCGTACCATGTACGTCGGTTCCCCTGTTCTTGTCTAAATGCGGAGGAATTTAGTAATAGAGTTCTTCTTCGGCATCGGTGTCTGAAATGGATGGCTCTACTCCGCGTATGACTACTGACAACGTTGGTGTGCGACGTGGCGGTGGTGGTTGTCGCGGAGGTTTCTCGGCCATACACGTCAAGTTAGCTTTCGGTCCAAATATCTCGAAGCTATGTTTGTTTCGTATTTTGGTAGCGAACGAGGGGTCCAGTGAATGAATAATGATCCCGTTTCTTGTTGCAATGATGCGTTGTATGTGCTCTCATGGAACGTATTTGGTGAACTGCTGTAGGAGTAGTTTTAGATTTTGAAACTTGGTGTCGAAATTTGTGAGCAAGAAAGTCTGAGTTTGTTTTGAAGAATTTGTTAGATGCGTAAATTGTTCTAAGTTGTTGATATCTATGTGATCAGTTTCGGATTCTGTGTCGCTAACGGTATGATATTTTTTTCTGTGGTGGTGATGATGGAGAAGTTCTTCCGGAGCGTTGTTCATTTGGTGATCTAGATCTCGATCGCGATGACGTAGCGGTTTGGTCCGGCCTTCGTCGATATTTAGGTATGGCTTATATGTCGGAGTATCTTGGTTGGGGTATGTGCTGTGGCAGTTAATGAGTTCCTGGTTGTTTGTCTGACATGATTCGTTGAAGCTAAGATGATAAACAAAATTGGGCCCGCCGTGGGGATAGGGGCTCAAGAAGCGTGCACTTTGTCGGAAGTGAAAAGGAACTGATTGATGATAATGACAAGATGATCATTCTCTGTGCAATGACTGCTGCTGCTCAAATTAACTTCACCCTCCGACACTGAGAAATGCCGGCTATCCTATTGCGGCCGTACGTGCACTTTTCTCTTCTGTGTGTATGCAACACAGTGTTCTCGATGGTGCATTAACGTACCACAGCTAGGCTAGGTAAAGTTGTCTCTTATACCCGACATGCACTACTTACGTACCTAGCACATATATTTATCTGGTACACTTGATACTTTAACCTCTTTGAATGCATTTAAAGAATTAGTTTCTATTAAATTTGCAACTATTATTTATCGTCTTAGAATCTCATGCCAATATTTTCATATTACACTTTACAATTAAACAAAATGTAAAAAAGTTGTTCATTTCGCTTTTGCAGTGACAAAAGTACAGCCATCTAGCGAGCACTTGGCGAAACTCTTTGATATAACGTATTTAATCATAGCAAGATGTAAATCCTTATGCAGTTTCCTACCCTGCAAATGTAACCTCCACATTACTGTATATTCGTTGTCGAAAAGGTCCCCTGAGGGTGTATCATACATCTTCCTCTTGTCACAGGAATTGAACAATCCAAGTCTCTTAGCCTTTCAACGTACCCGCAAGCGAAAGAGAGAGAGAGTGAGCGTGCGTGTGCGTGAGGGAAAGTTTTTGCATTCTGCGTGTGTGTGATTGTATCCGAGTGTGTGTGTTCCTGTGTGTAAAGCACAAGCCATTGGATTGCCATCATTAAATTGCTGCCTGCTCCAGTTTTGTCTGTGGTTATGTTTTATGAAGGCCAAACGCGAGATACGAGCACTTAATGAACGCTATTTTAAAAAGATATTAAAAGTTGATCAAAATGATTGGGATAAACGTCATATTTCTCAATGTGTTATATACGTGAATTGTTAAGTTTATTCTATCTGCATAAAATAAAAGAGTTTCGGCCTTTGTGGCTAAATGGCCTTTGTACCGCAAGAATAATAATTGATTTACGTGTTTCTTATAATTAATGACAAACTTAACGATAACGAACCTTGCAATTGTTACATATTTCACAGTAAGTGGATGTAATTTATATTGACTTTGAAAAGGCGTTTGATAGAGTAAATCACAATGTATTTCTAGGTAAATTAAATCACTATCACTTGTCTCTGTCCTTGATTAAGCCTTTGTCCTCTTATTTAACTAATCGCACACAAAATTTAATGAATACACAGCACTGTCAGGAGTCCCGCAAGCCTCGATTTTTTTTACCAATGTTATTCCTCTTGTTTATTAATGACCTCTCGGAATTCATACCTGATTTGCGGATGACCTCAAAATGTATGCAAAAATTAATTCTATGGAAGATGTCATAAAACTACAGCATAGTTTAGACAACATTGCTGACTGGTGCGTTCTCAATCAACTTTCAGCCAATGCGAACAAATGTAACGTTTTTTAATTTAGTAGGAAGAAAGCGATTTACTTTATCGATTTAATTATGAAATTCTTAAGTATGTTTTAAGTAGACCTGATGTAGTTAAAGGTCTTGGTGTCACGTTTGATATGAAATTGACGTTTAACAACCACATAATTGACATTGTTTATTTTAGCTGAGAAATTATAATACCCGTATTTGAGACGTCATAATTCTACGTAATTACGAGTGTTATAATTTCTCAGTTAAAATAAACAATGTCAAAATCTCAGACAGTTCATCTGATACACATTCACAATTGGGGCCGCTTTTCAAAATTTCATTGTTGCTTGTCACTTGTCCAATATCTTTAAAATATAAAAACTCACACATTCACTCGCACCTGAAATGAGGAAAAACAAAGGCGAGCCGAGAAGAGAGTATGATATTACAATTTCTTCCTGCATCTCACTTCGTTCTGTGTTGGTAAGTGTGACTAGAAAGAACGGCTCTTCCGCCAGTTCATATGACGTACGACTTAAACGTCACAATGTTTCCATAGCAACAACACTCTTTGACTTATTTGTAGGCGTGTAAATCGATATTGAGCTCCGTTAATTCAATATTACGATTTCACACTATCGTAATAATTTATTGGTACACTATTATCTTTTAAAGTACAAAAAGATAGAAACATTTGTACACTTTTTTGTAGTTAAAGTGCACGAAGTGATTCATTTGAAGTGTGCGAGAACTGCGAAAGACGTTTGTAACATGTAAAAGAAATACACTTCTTTACAGAGCAGAAAGTGTGAATAGCATACAGTTTGCTTGCAATAATTAGGACTGTTTTAATGTTTCTATATTACTGTTTTCGTATTCCACAACGTAATAGAAATCTTTGATGTCGTTGGAGTATGCCTTGTGATGACTTTAAGGACAAGGAGGAATTATAAACAATATTGGGCGCGGAAACAAATCATCGAACAAGCGAAACAACCTTCAATTATCTTCATCAAATATTATTACTTAACGTCACTCTTTTGTTGCATATTTATATTAAAGAAAAAAAAAGTGTGGATATCCTTCCCAATACTAGAATAAAGAGTTTATTTGACCTTGTGACAATAGCTTGTGTGTACGCCATTAGGTGGGGCAGAGAATGAAGAAAAAAGACCGTTCCCATCAGTAGTAAGTAGCTTCCCATTATACGAGTGACATGACACTGGGGCCAAGGCTGAGTAGGTTGTTGCACAAGCGCTTTCTTATAGGTGAAAACATGTAGGGGAAATGATCCTTGTTTGCGTACATACAGAGATTTGTCAGCAACGAAGAGCCAGCCATATTTGGATTTATGTAGATTTTGTGTGCTTGGTGGCTATCTGTGAAATACACAAAAAAGAATTGTCGTTGCTGTGACCGGGACTCGAACTATAGGTCTCGCAATTGCTAGTTAAGTATTCTTTACATTAAACTAATATGATTTGAACTGTGGTGTGATGAATGCTTCATGTACAGAGAAAGTTGACAATGTCATCGCACGTTAATACCTAATTGCGAGACCCGAGTTAGAGTCCTGGTCACACGAACGAGCAATTTTCCTGTGTATTTTTGAAATGACGTATAGTCATAAGAAAGGAGGACGTGGAACACCATGAAACTAAAATAAACTTTTGAGTTGCTTTTAAGACTATACAATTTTACATCATATCGATCTGTTGATTGATATTTTGCAATCTCTAAGTATCAATATTGAGAAAACGCGATATATCGATTCGATAGACCTGTGATTAATGTTCTATTTTTAACGATATTTTGATGTGAAGAATATTCATTTTTTTAAAACTGTTCTACGATATGAACGATATTTTATTTCTAATGATATTTCAATATAAACAATATTCTAATTCGAAAGATTTTTTTTTCGATATAAGTGATATTCGATTGTCAACCAATTTTAAGACATGAAATGTTCTGTATTTGGATATTTGATATATTTATAGCTCGTTTATTCGTCAATGATCTCGAAGTTCACTATCGAAATTTAAATTTTGCAGTGTTAGTTGTAGCTGCTTGCAACATGTTGGTATACAATTATTTTGCTTTCAACTTCGTTTATACAAGTTGTACAGTATTGTATAAATATTTTTAATGATATCAAAGATAGAATCCATAATAATAATAATAATAATAATAATAAATGATTCCTAGTGTTTGTTGTATTTCATTGCTGGTATACAATAAAACAGTGTATTGGATACAGTATAACAATACTTCCTCGTAAATAAATAATTAATTATGATAAATTTATTTACATTAGGAATGCAATTACAAAAATACTTTCAATGGATAGTATTTATAAACTTTGAGAAATGCATTGCTGCCATCTTAGGAATACAAATTACAACAGTTAAGAGTGTGAAGTCAACACGGGATCTATGTTTTTAAGTTTGGCCTATCCTCTAATCCTTGCAAAACTTGAATGACGTCACTAAATGGGTTACCGGTTGGTTCTGTAAACATTAACCTGTCTGTACATCCTTGTCTGTGATTTAACTCTTCCCATTTTGCTTGTATTAGTACCATTTGCCTGTCTTCTACATCCCTGTCTCGTCTGTGATTTAATTCTTCACATTTTGGGTGTATTAGCGCCACTGGCTTGTCTGTACATCCCTGTCTGTGATTTAACTCTTCCCATTTTGCCTGGGCCTGTCTGTGACTTAACTCTTCACATTTTGCGTATGTTAGCACCATTGGCCTGTCTATAGTCTGTACATCATGTCTGTGATTAAACTCTTCGCATTTTGGGTGTATTAGCGCCAGTGGCCTGCCTGTACATCCCTGTCTGTGATTTAACTCATCGCATTTTTCGTATATTAGCGCTATTGGCCTGTCTGTACATCCCTGTCTGTGATTTAACTCTTCGCATTTTGCTTATATTAGCGCCATTCGCCTGCCTGTGATTTAACTTTTCGCATTTTGCGTATATTTAACGCAATTCACCTGTCTTTAGTACATTTCTGTCTGTGATTTAACTCTTCGCATTTTGGGTGTATTGGCGCCATTGGCCTGTACATCCTGGCGTCATTGCTGATACTGCCTTTTTCTTCAAACATCTGTTACGCATGGCTGATTCTATTCGTTGTCCATGAAATTCACCACAGCACATGGGCCGGGGACTCAGGGAGTTATAGCATTCGTATGCAATATCCTCCACGTTTCATATAAAGGAACGCCATAAATCAACTACATGAAATAAATAATATAAAATACTTTGGACGTATATGAAGAAACCATTTTGACACGTGTCGTGTGACCTTGACGCATCATCATGTATCGTTCTACTTTTACGGAGACTGTTGACGTGTCTTCACAGTTGCTGTAAACACACAGACACATCAACATTCATAGTATATATCTTAAAAGGGAGCCAGACAAGACGGCATGCTACTAGACTTTTTTGTCATTCATTTCTTTTATTTTCTTTGGCTTATTCATTTCGTTCGACCTTGACATGTGGAAGAAAAACGTAGAGAAAGCACATACATAAACACACTACTCATACAAACGTACATGTTTGTACTAATCTGAAACACACCCATTTATGTGGAGAGCTATAGATAGTTTGACCATACGTCGCGAATTTTTCTGGTCAGTTCTGAATTTTAGGGTTGTGTCCCGAAAAAAAAAATAAAGTCCCAAATTTCATTTAAAAAAATGCGATATAATTGAATTTTTATGATTCTCCTGCGCGTTCGTAATTAATAATAATGATAAGTGATCAACTAATTATAACCACCTTAGTTATGATAACAAATCATGAATTCATACACTTCTTGTACCGGTAAGCAGTATTCACACATCTTGAATACAAAAAATGAAGGGAATTTACGAAGACAATATGATGACGTAACTTCAGTTGCGTTACCTAGCGATTATCGTGGTTTCTATGACAACCAACAAGTTTTGACATTATACTTATTTCATTTTTTTTTTACAGTGTAACCAATTTTCAACCTTTTAATACTCACGGATTGACAGAGTACAGGGGTAATATTTCAAGGACCGGGTGTTAGAGGTTTATTTGACGTTCAAAAGAATGACAGCACGTCTTCAAATTTTGCATGGTTACTTTAAAAAAGGAAATTGTAAATTTTAATCTCAATTTTAAACTGTCGAAATATACAAAACAAGTGTTAAATAATTAAATTTCCGAGGACCGGTTCAATACCTTTCCTGACCGGCACTGTTCCGCGGACCGACGGTTGAAAACCATTTATTTAAAAGTGTTCAATTTCAAGCTCAGAGAGATCAAAAAACTTTGTTAGATCTTTGTTTCAAAGAAAAAACAAAAAACAATCGTTTAATGAATAATTTAATATGCTATAGTCTTGAAAGGAACACAATTCATAAGTTTTATCATTTACGATGATGTAACATTAAAAAAAAAAAAAATATTAAGAGGAAAAGTGTGAAACGTGCCAAATCTGCAGACGTGTAACATAGATTATCTGTCTCGTTTAGAATGATTTGAAGCCATTGACCAGGAAATTAAATGAACCTTGAATGTTAAACGGAACTGATAACTTATGATTTCGTATTGTTTTATGAGGTCTAACATGATGATTCCCTCCTCCCCTAGCTTTTTTTGGTTAGAAATAAATGGAACATCTAGAGTAAGAAATTATGAAATTTCATGATCTAATTTGGAGGTCTGTTAGATTAGTCTAAAGGACAATATTTGTTAATAAGTACTGTTATTCATTTCATTCTTTTGTTCTGGAAGGACAGACTTTTAGTGAGTATTAACGGCTCTTTGTGAGGCCCACCGAGCTTAGCCTCTCCCAGTTTTTCTGAGAAATTAGTAGTCTTTATGTCAGTCCCTATTCTCTTTGAATTATATTGAATTTTATTTGTGGGTTTTAGGTAACTTTGGCTCAGGTCAAGATAGGGTCGGAGAGAGAATGTGGGATAGATATTAGCCAAGACCTAGAAAGTGCCTCCCCGGCATTAGCCTGTTGTCTTTGAGGAAATCCTCTGGAGATCCTGAGCGACCACTGGAACGATCCAAGAACCTTCAAAAAACAAAGCTAATGCTTTATCCACAGTCTTTTAGGGATTTTCGATTATGTTGATCATTATTGTGACCCGAAGTTCTCTATTGCAAGATGAACCAATAGTGCTTTGCCATTGTCAGATGATGATGACGTCCTGAGAAAGGAACCCACAGTTTAAAGTTGATGACGTAGGTGGCGCCGTCCAGAGACAGAGAAATGCGGAGAAAAAGTAAGGAGAATTGAAGACTACACATGGCCAATGGGTTTCAACACTAGAGAAAACCTAGCATAGCAAGCAAGCCTCACAAGAAGTTGTTCATAATTGTCCCATTAGAAGAGGCGCGGCTCTTCTGCACCAGAAAACCGCTCCCGGTTCCAAACACCAGAACCAGACAGATATATAACTCTTTGAGCTGTCACAAGCCTGCAATTCTTCACCACTATAAAGGAAAAAGAAAAAAAGAAAAGAGGAGACAATGAATGTGTATGTAGGTACGTATTTCTTGTCTTTGCCTGTAAGGCTAGCTTATTGAGATACTTGGCAGAAGATTGGGAAGCGAACAGAATAATTGAGGAGGGAGCTGGGGCAGGAGGAGAGGAGAGATATTGTCGTTATTTAGAAGAGCAAGGTTAAATCCAGTAGCTATACCATGTCAAAAAGTCCGCAGCTCCCGAATATCTCTGCGTGACTTGCTAACGGCAAATCAAACCTACCTTTACTTGAGCAACAAGTCAGCAACCAAACAACAGTAGCCAAAGAAGTTGAGTTGACGTCGACTACTGAAACCAAATAATAGCTACTGCTCGAAATCTCTCTCTCTCTCTCTCCCTCTCCTGAAAATCGGATTAATATTCATACTTACCAGGTATGGTATCTGGCTTACATCTACACAAATCATGCTTCAGATAGACAGGTGGTCGTTTTGTTGGTGAAGGCCACACGGAGCGGCAGTGGGGGTCTTTCCATACCAAATGCGTCAAGATGGAGAAAAAACAAAGGGCACTAAGTTTAAGATAAATAAAAATAGTGTTCATATATCTATATAACCTGCACAACGGAAGTGTCTGACCCTGGTAGGAACGGATTTATTTCTTAGGAAAAGTTAATAAATAATTAAAGAGGAGGAGGGGGGTATAAATAGGGAAGTATTATTGAAAAATCCTAATCGGTACAGTAGCGTCACTATTTTATTTCTAACCGTCATTACTGAAAATGTACACTCTTGGTTCATGGAAAATGGCTAAAGGGAATATTTTCTAAGCCCGGATTGCACCCCAATGTGGCACCATCGTACCAATATATAGGCTTACAGGAATTTGAACACTATTTTCAAATGAGCATTGACTTTTGATTTTGTTTAGTTTCATTGGCATTTTCTGAGTTGAATTGACAGTTTTGGGCCTAAACTAGTCACTCCTGAGGGATGGCCTCTCTGAACATTTTCTATTCTAGGGGTGAGGATGTAGTTGTTAAGGTTCCAGCCCGACATTCACCTGGTGAAACTGAGAAAAACCTCAAACAGGATGGCTGGCAGCATGGCTCGAACTTGCGTGTCTTACCATTATAGTTGTGAAGTCTACTGGATCACCGGAGCTGGGTTATTTTTGGTTTAGTATTGTCATCGTATACAACTTTTGGGGCTTTTAGAAATAAATCTTCATTATCAGCAATTATATCTTTGAATCGGAGTACAGCTTGCAGTGATCTTGATTTTTTTATTATTATTATTTTAAAGAAGCAGATCTTCGTACCTAATACAAAGCAGCGAAAATGGAATGAGCAAAGGTTGATTTCAAGCACTTGCCAATATCACAGAACTGGCAGAACAATAACGAAGATGATGTTTTCTCAAATTTATGAAAGAGAATATTCTTATTTACGTTATTTCTAATAGTAGGACATACATTCCAAGTTTAATACGTACGATAAACAGTCCATTAATTCTCTTTAAACAAGTAGCAGATGAAGTAAATTAAGTTAAAAATAATTTTGTGAACAATTTTGTAGATTAACAAGTGTCGAGAACAATGCTACAAATGTCGTAATGTTTGTTCGTATCAGAACAAACAAACAAAGAGGCTTTTTTTACAGACTTTTCTTTAGTTCATAATGATTCGTGGTGTCCTCACATCTTACAACGTTAATTTAACTAATTTTCCGACGTCATACAATGACGAAATTTCGCACAACGATGTAAGTCGGGTGACAATACAATATTCCATTGTTACTTTCTTATATATATATTAGAAGCATATTTTAATTTTTTTTAAATTTGGACTTCCTTATCGTAAAATAAATACTAGCCTGCCACGATATTGCGTTTGACTAGTTGCAGAAGAACACTAGGATTTAGACCACTACATATTAGCTTGAGAAAACCTATCCAAATACCGAAATAACTCGAAACATTTTTTTTATAAAGACATACTTTTCTTAAAAAGTAAATAATATTCTTTAGACAAGATTCAAAAGAATGGCATGGGACGCGCCAATTGAAGCATTTATAATGTGATTGTATATGAGAGCGCACACCACGCTTTCGTTTTAGTCATGCATAAAGAAAATTATATTTTACTTTTTAGTATGAATTTTTAAAGAAAAGTATACCTTTAAAATGTTTATTATTATTATTATTTTCTTATTAGGAAACTAAATTCGCCCATTTCGTTAAAAAGATGCATGTTCCACTTCAGTGTCGCCACTTGATAATATGCACATGCACATCATGTTTTTGTTTAAATGTTTCTGTCGCGCGTAACCTCCAGATTATTGGTAGATTGAAAGACTTCTGGGAGTAAGAGTATCTTGTTTTTGTTTAGCTTGAACACTCAAAAATTCACGAAAATTTTGAATGCTCAAGCAATCACAGAGTAGACAGATGGTTGTTCACACTCTGTGAAAATGTGCTTTTAACTCACGAAATACTAGCGAAATTTTGATATTCTGTTTCTGTCCTCGAATTCTGAACTCTATTCAAGAAACCATACAATTTTTATTTATTCATTCATGAAAATAATGCCTCAAGAATAGAAAAAAATATATATAATTCGTCTTAAAAAATCTATCATCACAGGCTCCCGTAACACGGAGAATGTTAGAAAGTAGTACACTAAATCCTCCATAGATGGCAGCAAAGGTGCGAACATGCTTTGCCATCTAGCAGGGAAAATACGAACTACATAATGACAAGGGCATTCATTGTTGTGCGTTAAGCAGTATTCATGCAAAGTTCATGTCTAAAGTTTTATAACATAATTGGAAACAATAATTTATCATTTTTAGCTTCTCAAGCAATATACCCGCATACTCAAGAAATTTTACCTTGTACTCGCGATTTTTTTTTTAACATTTTCGCTCACGAAATTTAAATACCTTTACACAAAAAATTCTACTGGCCTTACTTATGGGGCTTGAACAGTAGATCAGAAAGAACAGTAGATCAGTGTGTGAGTGAGAGAGAGAGGGGGGGGGGGCAGAATTACATGAGAACTAAGAAGATTATCTGTTCCAGATCCAGATTCTGGTACTGGGGATTTCATCTGCGTAAGTGTGATTGTGCTGTCAGGTTTGTCTACGAGATAAAAATCTTCCCAAACAGGAGCAGAAGCATCATCTAGTAGTAACAAAAGACAAACGAAAAGAACAGAAACAAATGAACCATCGCAAGAAGAAAGAAAGAATAAAAGAAAACGTGAGGAGGATTGTCTTTTTCAACGACAGTTATGATGAGAAAAGGATTTTTGCCAATTCGAAATCGATAGGAGACTCGTAATCAGTCTGGTTATTGTGTGTGTTTTTTTTTCTTATGTCCTTGTCTCTTTTGCTTTGGCTTCATCCTTGAATGAACAAGCTCTAGTGAGTAAGAGAGAGAGACAGAGAGATAAAGAGGAAGGAAACTTGCTGGTGTTAAGCTAGTTTTTTTCAAGACAGTGAAGAGAAAACTGGCACGTGCGTTGGACGCGCCTTCGGATAACGAGCGGCTTCTAATCATGTCACATAGAGTGACTTAACAAGAACTTTTTTTTAACACATACACATGCAGAGTCCCAGTGAGAAAGAGAGAAAAGGGATGAAGGAAGGAAGAAATAAAAACAGAAAAATTAAAAGAAGTTAAGTTTAATTTCCGGAAATCGCAATTCAAAACAAGTCTTTTCAGGAATTCTTTGGGGAGCAGTTTTCAAATGGAGGGTATTTCAATTATATACAAGTAGGATTCATGCAATGTTGTCAGTTTCCGTTTACCCCCTTCTTCTTCACAGAACGTTAATATTCTTCTGTGGGAGTACGAATTGACTACATTCGAGCAGTATAATTGGACTCTTAATTTGCAAATCA
This sequence comes from Lepisma saccharinum, assembly GCA_022664845.1. Taxonomy (NCBI): domain Eukaryota; kingdom Metazoa; phylum Arthropoda; class Insecta; order Zygentoma; family Lepismatidae; genus Lepisma; species Lepisma saccharinum. The sequence continues at coordinate 2,107 of JAGDQP010040359.1, read as the reverse complement.
ACTTTCTTTTTAGTCTATACGTATATTGTAAATGCATTTTTCCCATTGGTTGTTAACTTTCATGGACGTACAGTTTGATAAATGTTTTCTTCTGTCTTGTTTATTTAAAAACAAATGTTTATTCTTTCTTGTAAGCGAGAATTGAACGCTAGACCTCACAGCAACCTACAGAAACGAGCAAAAGTTTGGAATCTGTTCCGTTTTGAAAACCAAAGATAGTATTTTCTTTCAGTGGAAGGCAATTATTTTTGCTCAAGGTTCTTCAGGCCATAGACTTGTCTCCGAACAGAGAACCTGACGTCATGATTTTGATTCCTTTGCCCAAATTATTTGGCGCACCAATAATTTAGCCTAATTGCTGGCCACTGCAAGAGTTCGTTTAGTTGTCCGTCACCTTATTGTCCACTCCTATAATAATACTTCATGTAATTGTCCGTTGCCGTTTTGTTCACCCCTGTAAAACTTTGTCTACATGCCATCCCCCAAATTTTACCTATTTATCCATCGCCTAATTGTCCATCCCAAAATTTCGTGTAATTGCGCGCTCCAAAATTTCGACTAATTCTCTGCGTATGGAATTTAGCATGTGTTACGCCTGTATTTCTGTAGCCCTTATTGTTTATGAGCTTGGTGGGTTGCATAGATATCAGTTGGCTTCCAGGGGATTTTTTAAGATTTTCTTCTTCCAACTTCTGTCTTGTTTTTAAAAGAAAATATTTATGATCTTTTGGTAGCCCTATATTTAGCATAGGCCAAGCTATGGTAGGGCAGAGAATGGGGAAGATATCGTCCAGGGTCTTAACTGAGGCATCATTCCAGCATTCGTCTGGTGAAACTGAGATATAACCCTGGTCAGGATGGTCGGTCGCGGTCGGGGTTGGAACCCTCGTGCCTATCATTGCCGATCCGAAGTGTGTAACATTACCATCTGTACCATGGTATAGTTGGGTTCTGTAAAAACCAAATGACTTGCGTACAGAAACGCAATATTCATGAAAACATGACATTTATTGACATCGTGCATACAATCCTTAAATGATTATTTAACATATTCTTAAGGCCAATTAATGGTACTCATTGAAACGTACTGTACTGTCAGATTCATAGAATATGGCCCATGACGATTTTTTTCAAAGCTCGACTGGCAACACTTAGCTAATACATATGACCAGTGTTCGATTTGTTAAAAATTACGAAGGGGAAATCCTAAATCTAGTGGCTGCTGGTAAGTTTTAACATACCACCTGTTTGGGTAGAAATAAAAGATTTTATCCCTGTTTGGGATGATATTTGGAATCAACTACCGGGGATGAAGTCCTCACGCACCAGGGAAAATCCCCGGCAAACACTGCATATGACAAGAACAATATTTGGAACATCTATTTTAAGTCTATATAACAAATATCTACCATGTTGTGCTACTTATTGTTCTTAGAAAATGTACCAATCGGCAGTTTTCTATGGATCTGAGCGTACTTAAAATGCCCGTGAAAATTGCCTTATATTTACTACTATAATTCATAAATGTTTGTAGATGAGTGATTTTGCGTATCGCGTCGTATTCAGTTTTCTCCGGATTCGATTCCCGTTGCGGAAATATTGAACGTTGTAATTCGAAATCCACTTTCAGGTTCAACTGTATATATATTCTGCTCGTAGGGCGTCATCTCCATCTTTCGAAGGAAAACAATACGTACAGACCTTCGGATCAAAGTCAACCTTATTAATTATCAACAACGTGTATACATTTAACTATTACAAGATCCACCAATTAAACAGAGAGATCCACGGTAAAAATCTGAGCTATAATATATTGTCAATTTTTTTTTATGAGCTGCCATAGCAGAAGAAAATGACAACTTTGCCTTAAGTACTCTGGACGGAATGGCCAAACATAGTAACCGATCTAAATCTTTGCATTTTAATAGTTTAAAAAACTGTCACATGTAGCACCACAGCTATTTTGTAGTCTTGGTTGAGTGTTGTGCAACATTTTAATGTCACTAAATGTCAGTTATCGCAATAATATTTGTTTCTTTAAAGAGTTCTTCCTTAAAAAGTATGTTCCTAAGATAATCGAAAGATTATTGTTTTTTTTTTTTTTTTT
>JAGDQP010040358.1:0-17328 GCA_022664845.1 Lepisma saccharinum | reverse complement strand
TGGCGAACGTTTGTTACTGCGGCGATGAACTTGCGAGTTCCATAAGCCATAGAGTTAGTTAGTTAGTTAGTTAGTTAGTACACTAGAGTCAACACACATTATTTATAACTTTCGTGAGTCCCCCGCGAGCCCTCTGCAGATCTCTCTTCAAGTCTGGGGTTAGTGGACAACATCCAAAGCAAGGATTCTGCCAAAAATTTTAGTTTGGGAGGGTGTAAGTGGAGTTTTGTACGGTCTCTATCGATTTTTGGCCGTAAAACTTTTAACGTTTGGAGTATGCTTTCTAGGATTTGGAGGGTGAAACCCCCGCTAGGGGATGGGTCTGGCGGAATCTCTGATCCACAGAAATGACTGTAGAAGTTAGTTATCTGAGGAGGAGGAGCCGAAGGAAAGACAGGAAAAGTAGAAGGTTAGGACACATAACTATTTAATTAAAATCTTTTTAGATAAGCATAAAATTTAAGTTATCAACATTCCATTATGAGAGAAGTGCTAATGGAATAAAATTATCTAACGTGGTGGAGTGATCGGAAAATATGTAAACAATATACACTGAGTGCACTTTATCATTTTTCTCCTGGTAAGTTCAATAATTACAACATTTATTTTTTAAAAAATCAACTATTTATTTACAATAATTAAATTTACTACAGTTTGTACTATATTGTGATTAACATTTTCTTTGCTATTTACATAATACTTTTCACCACTCTGGTAATATTGTCATAATTCTCTTCCACAAAACTGGAATAAAGGTATTAGCAACCAGGAACGTTCCAAATATTCCAGCATTGAAACATGTATTCCGGAATTGTATTTCCATCTTTGACCTCGGAATTCTGGAAATCCGGAATCAAGAAAATGAGGCGTGACCACAGAACAATTAAGAAGTGTTTCTTCGATATTTTCACATACAACTTCGCTACTAGCGACATCTGTATGCTGGTCTGTCGTCTGTAGTATATCCTGTAAGAATTTGGCAAGGATTTAAACTATTCTTAACGCCTTCACAAAAGGAATAGTGTTCTAAATCTGGGATTTGTACTCACTCAGCAGGACGGAACATTTTTTTTTTCACGATTGAAATTGTCGACATATATCCCTTAAATCTTCATCTTGAGGCAATATTGAATCTAACGCAGAAATACTTATAGAGATGCCATTGGAACAATTGTACCAAATTATATTTATTAAAATAATATATTAAATTAACTTATTCTCTTTTTCCACCTTCTGTACAAGAAAATATCGTCAAACGTATATGCTTAAATTCAATAATTGAAAGGCTCGACCTCCGTGGAACAACAGGACAAGTGTATTCTAGGAAAAAATACGATATACAAAACCATTTTACAAGTTAAATAAATCTGCTAATGGTCTCTGGGTAAGCTGTTTCAAAGATATACATGTAATAGATGTTTTGAGCCCCAATTCTAAACAATTCGAGTTTCATAATACCTTATATTTTATCGCATTCCCTTGTTTTCATTATGTACAATTGTTGAACCTCATTCATTTTGGTGCTAGGTTCTAATCAGATCCCGGTTTGGTTTGAAATTGCATACTAATCCGGATCAAAAATCCGATTCTGACAGACAATACTCTGATTGTGCAATAAAGTAGGCATGATTGAAATAAGAATGATATCAAAACAATTCAAGCATGACCAGATCGCTAAACTATCAGTTCGCAACCCCCGCTTTCCAAGAGAAATAATACTGAAGCTGGTTTCTTACGTTATCTTAAACACACCGTTTTCTACAACAAGTTGTTAAAATTATTAAACGAACTTTTTCTGGATGTTTTAACTTACAATATGCGTGTAGATTTTGACTTCCAGAAGCAGGCTTGTATCTTTGTTAACAATTTACAATAGTACAGGCTGCCTGGGTGAATATCTACCAATAAGAAATGTAAATATCTCGAAAAGCAATAACGATAAAGTTGCCTGCATTTGTTTGCCTGAAAGAGAAACTCGTCAAGTTTTATCACTTACAGGTGACAGGTCACAACATTACTAGAGAGCGAGAGGCGCTTCGCGTTTGTTTACAAGTGAACAAAATTGCGTCAGAAGGTTGAGTGCTGCTTTTGGTTTGCTTATTTCAAATCTCCTCAACAGTGAACCCGTTTGCAACAATTGGTTATGCCACCAAACAAGAGAATGACAGTCTGGGGATTCCTGTCCGTGTTGTCTGTATTTTCTTACAGGAGACTTGCAATTCAGCAAACCAAAAGCAGCCGTCAACCTTCTGACGCCATTTTGCTCACTTGCAAAGAAACGCGAAGCGCATGCACTCTAGTAATGGTGCGATCTGCCATCTATTGGTGATAATACCGGAAGTTCACATCCCAAACAACTCGCTCGAGAAGGTGAAGTGTCCCATTCCCTAACATTCCGAAGATTACGGGGAAAATTTGAAGATTATTGAAGAAATATCACATCCAAAGATCTGTTAAACCTGGCAGAAAAATAAATTCAATTTTAAGCGGCCATAAAAAGTATTTCAGCGACCCACTGTTCAATTCCGGCTCCTACAAGATCACTTGCAGCTGCAAACAAACTTACTTTGGACAAACCAAGCGACACATAGGAAAGAGATTCAGAGAACACGTGGGGTACATCCGTGGGGGCGAAAAGAAATCCGGATTGCCAGCACATGCTATTGAACAAAACCACAACATCAGTGAACATTCAGTTAAGTTGTTAAGAGGTGGTAAAGATTTCACAAAAGGTTACAAAATTTGTTGGTTCTCCCACAATTTAAATGAGAACGACTGTGGGAATCTTCATAATTCGTGACGAAATATCATCGAGTTATTTCAATCACATATGAGTAAAATATAAATCTCGTCTGGTTATTCTAGACAGTTTTTGTATCTGTTATTTATTTATTTATTGCAAGCTATTATTTTTGGTAAATGTTCATGTCTAACACAAAACATATTTTAATGTATTATTTTTGGTAAAGTTCATAACTGTACTTGCAACCTGCATGTTTACATTCTGTACAAACATATAAAGGGGGTCTCTGTGTTAGTTTGACTTGAAAAAAACCTAAAGCAATTAGGCGAAACGTCGTCTTCAATAAATTTTCGTATTGTTTTGTTATATGTTTGTAGTTTTCAAAACTTGGTGCGTTGCTCTTTCAGAAAACCAAAACCAAACATGTTGATCATTGTTGTTTCCCGAGTTATTTAAGTTACTATTGGTAAATATTCATCCGGGCACTCTGTATACATTTCCTGGAAATTATTCAATTATTAATAGCATATATAATGAACATTTACTCTGCAAACTTATTCTGTTCGGAATTCTAGATATGACTAGCATTGGTTTTGACCATTACAGACATAACATTTAAGTTTTATCCAGATATCTTCTGGTCACCATGTTTCTCCCCTAGAATAAGAGTTTAAATACAATCCTCAAATTAACATTCACATTTCCTCAACATCAATAGAACCCATTGTTGAAGTAACTAACAGACTTTGTATGAAATAAGTGTTAGGATTACTTGTATACACATTTCATTCAACGACGAAAAACAGCAGGAAATACCAGTTGAAAGATATTTCCTTTTAAGTAGATAGCATACATATATACTGGCCATAAAAACTTCACTATAAGAGGTAGACGTTTAAATCACTTCACATTTCTGCCTGAATGTGTATCATCAGTTCACAATATAAGTTTAGTCCTTTATGTTCAATAAAACATAAATACATTCCTTTCATTTAATGGCATAGTTGGTCGGTAGTTTCTTAGCATTGGCTCTCTGCTGTGACCTACTAATCTTCGGAACTGTTGTAGCTGAAAAAAGAAGAAGTTCGTTTTAAACTAAGATATGAAATTCCTATTTACATCTTTAGCACATAGTAACAGAATTTAATGTATTGCTGACTAACAGGGAAACAACAAGAGATCTGATATTTGGATTTTGGAATATTTTGTTTCACTCGAAAACAATTTAGTTACTATATTAGTGAGCGAATTGTAGCTGCCCAAAAGAAGTTATGAGATACTTGAGCGAAGAAACACTAAAATCTGGGCATAAATAGCCCAAAAAGCACGTAATTGCGGTGGAATTATAAGTGCTTCACAATGCATAATGTCGAGCGAGAGACAGCAAGCGAAGGAAGGTTAGTGGTCACGTCAGACCTTTCCCTGTTGTGACGTGAGAACTGGTAGCATTACTTCTAGGACTACTTACTCTCGTGAGACGGACTTGTTAAAAAAAAAAAGAACACTAATATAGTTTAAAACACTTATTTATTACATATGTAATATCTTTCCTCATGTAGGCGAGAAGATAAGCCAAGCATTGAGTACGAATCTTCGCAATAAAAATCGATAAGTATGTGATGCCACCTGTTGCTGTCTTGGTCTACTGGTTTGCCAGCTCTACGAGTAAGCGTAGTAGGCAGAGTGCCGGATCGTTGAACAGAAGGTGCAGGGTTCGATCCCCGCCACCCCTTCACGTTATTTGTCCTTTCAGGCTTCAGCAGCAAGTGTCACGCAGCCTTATACAAGAGTTCTGTCCGTCTGTCCACAACTTTCAACTCAGTAACTAACTACTAGAGCTAGGAAAGTGGTTTGAGATGTCGCTAGAAACGTCTCGCCCAGATGAGTTCAAACCCGTATCATTCATCCAGATCGCAGAGACGGTTCCCGAGTTCCGGGGTGCAACTTTCAACTCAGGAACTACTGGGACTATGCTGGTATTTGAGGTGTCATTGGAAAGGTTTTGGAGAGGCGAGATCCAACCCATATAGATAATCTAGAGCACATCATGTCCCAGATATACGGGGAGCAATTTCAACTCAAAACTACTAGGCCTAGGAAGGTGATTGAGATATCGTTGGAAAGATCTTACTGTTGCAATTTTTCCAACGGAACATTGATGGTTCAAATAGGATGCTCTCTGCTGAAGTCTGGCGGTAGCTTATATGCACAGTTCCCCAACTAGGATATCCCTCACTTTTTTTTTTACATTTTTCTTTGTACTTATAAATAATTGTTCCCTTTTGGTTCCTGTTGTATTTTTCATCATTGTACACAACTCACGGAAATAGGTTAGAAAAGTCAAGTTAGATTTCTTCTTTGTTATACGCAGTTTCAATATGTTACACCCTTCACGGACATAGCTTATAAAAGTCAGATTAGATGTGCTTTTCATTATACCAGTTATATTATTTACACTACTCTCGTTCAGAGCATTAAGATTCAAGATACTAATTATTATGGTTTCTACAAGAGATGTTAGAAAGTTTAGAACAATTAACAAAACATTTTAATGATAATAATAATTTAAAATTCCTTCCACTTACCTGTCGACTAGATATAGGAATAGATTTGGAATTTATGATCCATGTGACAACCTCACTACATGGCGGAGTAGTAAGTGAGCCGTAATAACTGAAATATGCGCTGTCAAATGGCACTTGCAGAAAGCTTAAGGGAAAAGATTCGAGTCTCCTCGTCGACTTGAACTCTCGAATATTCTCAATGCCTAACATGAGGTCACGTAAATAGAAGTTATCAAGATGAGAGAGCTGGAAATGAATATGTTTTCATGTATCAGTTTATGTTAACTAATATTGATATTAAAGAACAAATTTAATTATTATTTTTAAAAATAATAATGTATTACCATTTGATGTATAGAGTTAGCTTGGGAATTTTATCATTATTCCTTTCAGGAATTGAAGCCAGGTGATTCGCGAAAATTTCTGATCATGAGGTGAAAACGTAAATCCGAACCCCCGACTTGGCGTTTCCACGGCTACAAAAATTTTACGGGATTAAAAACAAAATCTAAAACAGGTTAAGGAATAAACCAAAAGGATTAAGAGAGAAACTCTTTTGAGATTTGCGTTCAGCGACCTCGATAAATCGAACCTTAAGGTTAGTGTAAATAATGATCTCTAAAAATAGATGGCAGCACTACATATGTTTTTCGTTGCACGTAATTGCAATACTACTCCCCGAAATTCCAATAAGAGAACTGAGTTTGTACCTTGAAATAAGTAATTTGCAGGAACAGTTCTCTAATGACACGAAGCACAGCTTTGAAACATTCACGTACAGGTGAACAATGAATGTCTTTAGAAAGAAAGTTACCGTCACGTAGGGTTTCTTGTATCTATCTCTCACGAATTGTGTTACATTGTGGAACTGAAGAAAAGTGCTGTGTTTCAAATGCTGCTGCATGCCTGTTGTTTTCCCATTTCGAGCGTCAAGCCAGTAACCAAATTCAGTCCAAATTCGCCTGCCGTCCTTATTTGCCCCCCTGTACCCTATCAGTAAAAAGTCAAAATTTAAATAAAAATATTATCTAGGGGGCCGTACTCTTCTTCACTTCTCAATTACAGGTAGGTCATGATTATTTAAACATTCTGCCTATTCTGTTATACTCATTCGATCACTCCATAAAAGTGTTTAGCCAATTTACCGTTCAGAATAAACAAATAAAAAAGTACATGCATTGCTGGCGTTAGGTCTAATGTATTACAACTTTTCTACCGGGTATGTATCCTTTATATAAGAGCCGCATTGGTCTGAAGAGAAATACTTTCTTGAAACGGACAAGACACGCTTAGATTTGTCAAGGAAAAAATATGCAAACTGTCATTGAAACTGATCAATAGATCCAGAAGTTATAAATTAATCTCACATTATTCTTCAGAAGAGAACGACCCTGACTATTTGCTTTTAAATTAAGTAAATTCACCACTAATAATTGTTAACTATTATTTTACGTTCTGTACAAAAGAATTCTGCACTTGAGTCCCATCTGTGGCTCGTCAAACGAACCATAGGCAATGCTATATTTTTCTTTCTGCAGAACAAAAATAACGCACATCCTTAACGTTAGTTTATGATCTTGTATACTCCGAATGTGACTGCACCAATGATGTTGAGTTACTAGCTAAAATATAAGGAATATCCCGAAGAAATAACTTAAAAGGGGAATTGTTTCTGAAAACAAGAGATAGGAATCTAGTACTAATTTCCCACCATAAATCAGGCTTCTTTTCTAAATCATTTTCTACATCCGCTGCTCGGAACTGGTATTCGCTACCAGAAGATATTAGAAACACGAGTTCTTTATCTGTATTCAATGAAAAAATTAAGGAAAATTCGGTGCAATGTAACTCTTAAATATATTTTTTGTTGACCACGTCAATTCTAATTCAGATTTATTCTTACTGTTTATTCTTACTCATATTTTTAACTATGAAATGCTTCTTACTTATGATAGTACTGAAATTTTATATTCTTTTAGGCTTCAACGGCTTAAACTAGGAAGATTTACATCACCTCTACGTCCGTCTGTCTTTCTGTCTGTCGACAACTTTCAAGTCACGAACTACTAGTGCTACGAATGATTACGTGTTATTTCGCACGGCTCTAATTTCGTGATTGTTCGCACGGTTTCTTATCTGATCTCAATCAGTGTGTTGTTTCGCACGGCTGCATCTGGCGTACACATGATGTTTGTTCGGTATTAAGGAGGGTATGAAAAGGGATGCTGCCGTCCGGCTTGGTTATTTGTTGTGCGAAGGAATTGTGAGAAGTTATCGTCGTCGCAATTGAGATTATAAAACCCAAACCCTGTCTTACTGTTTGAGGGATACCAGTACAACTTGCAGAGAAAGAACCTCCTATCAACTGAGTGGAAGGAGAGAAACGAATTCTATGTTTCGGATACGAGAACATGGCGACCGTGCTACGAGGAAACGAAGAATGGTTTCTGGACGGAACATTTAAAAGTAATTGCAAGCATTTTTCCTAGTTGTACACAATATTCGCAGATCTTGTATGCACAGTTGACAGCAAAGCAGTTGTTCCTGTGTTGTATGCACTGCTCCCGGACAGAACACAGAGAACATACAGTTAGCTGTTTTCTTTTGTGAAAACCTGTTGTGATGCGTCCCACCCAAAGATGATCAAGGTTGATTTCGAACAAGTAGCTATAACTTCGCTAAAAATTACATTCCCGGATAGCCACATGTCAGGATGTAACTACCACTTCGGCCAAAGTATCTGGCGAGAAGTTCAGAGCCTAGGGCTCGCCGAGGAATGCAAAAATTACGAAGATGTATGCCACCATTTCAGGATGTGTTCATCTCTGTTGTTGATATCTAGAGAAAGTATTAGTGATGGATGGTTGATCATTATGGAAGATTGTCCAACGGGAGAGAAAATGGAACTGTTTAACGATTACTTTATGCAACAATGGCTAGAAAACCCAAACATTCCGTTAGAAACATGGAACTGCTACAATCAAAGAAACAGAACCAACAATGATGTCGACGTTTGGCACCACAAATTAAACTCAACAATATCCAGGAATTCGCTTGTAAAGGCACTCAAAGATGTTACTGCAGCTGCTTTCAATTGTTTCAGAAGAGTTGAGTTGGAAGGTAATCATCACAGGAAAAAAAGAAACGCGTATATTGAATTATTGACTCCAGGATAAAACCTATCGAGGAAAATCTGGTAAGGAGCGGTGATCTTAAAACCTAGCATGAGAAGATTGTGCTACGTACAAAAGTTATGTTAGTGTTTCCTTCTAAGATTTATTAAATTATGATTGTAGTTACGTACCTCATTTACGACATGCGCCTTTGTATTCACAATGGACTTCATTTATGGCGTAAAACCAATGTGCTAGACAATTCATAAGGTTCTTTTTGAAACTGCCTACGGGCATGGGTTAAATGTGATGCAATTTTAAACTCATTACTGATATAATTATATTGAGGCCTTGTATCCATACTTAATTTAATTAAAACAAGCTGACAAGGCTACCGCACTTAACTTTATTTTAAAAACTCTCAGCCAGCGTAACAGTTTCAAAGTTCTTACACCTTCCTCAGACGACACATTAAAACACACTCAACACGCTAAGAGTGTGTTTTAATGTGTCGTCTGAGGAAGATATTGGTATAACATTGAAACTGTTATGCTGGCTGTGTGTTCTTAAAATAAAGTGCGGTAGCCTTGTCAACTTGTTTTAATTAAATTAAACGCATTACGTTTATTTCATTTGTATGCTTGTAGGCGCACCATTCTTCTTCGAACAATAACTTGGAAAGAAACTATCAACGTTTAATTAATAAATCGTTCTTTTATGGTTATTTTCAATTCACTGTGTTTTCTGTTTGATTTGACAGTTGCATGCCTCTATGTTTTCTGTTCGATAGGTGCACCGTGCGAAACAACACCCTGAGTGCCAGAAGATAAGAAACCGTGCGAACAAACACAAAAATGACTCGTGCGAAACAACACCGCACCGTTTGGAATGTGCTTGAGATGTCGTTGGAAAGCTCTCAATGAGACGAGACGACATCATGTCTCTCCATCGAAAATTTCAACTCAAAAACTGCTAGGCTACGAATGTGATTGATGTGTTGTTCGGAAGGTCTCGGCAAAAAATTATCAATGATATAATATACAGCATCCAAACTGGACTTTCGCAACTGAAACCTGTTAAAACTTGATATAGTGTGTATGGGTCGTATGTATATCGTGTGTAGTGATAAAATGCGTGATAAAAACCTATCACTGGAATCTCAGGGTATCCTATCACAAAGCATTCTATCATGAGAACCACCCCACCCCATTTTCCCTGTCTCTCCTACACTTTACACTACTACATCAATGTTATTGTGTATTTTTCTCCACATGCGTTATTGCATTGCATGTTTATTCTCTGACTACGTTTCTTTTTCCCTGTTTTCCGTTACATCCTCTAGAATCACTACTTCCATTGTGCATCCCATGGTTTGAATTTCAATTTTAATTTAATTTTTAAGGCCTTTACGCAACCTCAGCTCAGGACGGATGGATGATAATGAGATGAATTTGTGGAATGAAGAAAGTGGGACGAAACGGAATAACCTCGAGAAAACCCACACACACGGTATTGTCCACCACAAAGCCCTTATGGCATGAGCAGGAATCAAAGCGACGACCCTAGCACCAGAGGTGAGCCCTCTACCATTAAGCCACCGCGGTCCACGGTTGTTTGGCTTGTTGGGCACTGTTACTTTATTCACCTTCTTTGCTTCACATTGTCTTCGTTTGCCTGTTCTTTTTTTTCGAACTTTGACTGACTGTTCCGTCCAGCGTACTTACCACTGACACCTACGTTTTCTAGGATTTGCCTTCTGCTTTTAGGAACAACGCTGTCCGTCTGTCTGTTAATAACTTTCAACTTAGGAACTCTTAGGGCCACGGAGGTAGTTGAGGTGTTGTTGGAAAAACCTCGGCGAAACAAGTTCAAACCCATTTAGATCATACACATTGCTGGAGTGGTGCGAGAGGTAGGAGGCAATTTATAACTTTGGAACTACTAGGGTTAGGAAGTGGTTGAAGTGTCGTTGGAAAGATCTCGGCAAGTTAAAACCAGCATTATTTATCCAGATTTCAGGGGCGGCTCCTGAGTTATGGGGAGTCAACTGTGGAACTACTAACGCTAGGTGTCCTTGGAAAGGTTACAGCAAGACGAGTACAAAACCCGTATCATTCATCTAGATCGCAGGGGCAGTACCAGAGATAGGGGGTCAATTTTCAACTCAGAAACTATAGTGGGAGTAGGAAACTGGTTGAGATGTCGTTGGAAAGGTCTCGTTGCGATGAGTTCAACCCATATAGATTATACAGCTTGCAAGGGCAGTTCCGGAAATGGTGGGCAGTTTATAACTTTGGAACTGCTAGGGCTAGCAAGGTGGTTGAGGTGTTATTGGAAAGGTAATAAAACTAATAACACTTCAATTTTTCCAATTAGGATGCTCCCAATTGGGCGTAATTTTCCCAACGAAACATTGGTCATCCAATTAAGATGCTCGTTGCTGAATCCTGGCGGTAGGACATATGCACGGTCCCGATCACGATCTCCGCCTAACTTCTTTAACTTGTTTTGATGCTGGACTCTATCTATGTTCCATTTGCAAAAATGTGTTGAGGTGGCAACATTGCGTATGAGGCATCACTCCATTATGAAAGGACACTTCCCCTCTTCTGTCAGTGCGTGTACTTCCAAACGTTTTAGTCTTGCCCTGCAAGGTTCTGTACTATTCCAGTGGATTGATTAAAATTGGACATCCATAAACACGCATGCTATCGCAAGGTACGACACACGCTTCTAAAAAATAACTTGAGTTTCCGTAAAGAGGAAGTCAGATTAGCCTGCGAATCGTCGGTAACACTTGTTCCTTCAAAACAGTGGTTGAACGTCCGTAAATACGTTTTAAAGATTACCAACATGAATATCCTGGCTCTCTATGCAAACCCGGACAACAGGACTGTTGTTTGGGTGGCCTACGAAAAAGGTTGAAACTTACATTTGCCTGTTACAGTTATTAAAAAAGCCTTCCACGATGAAACAGTTATCCTGTAACTTTAATTGATTTGTTTTTGGTCTTTCAGGTCTAAGACAGTTTGCTTAAAATGATTTCATTCCCCGAAGGACAGGCTTTGCAGCTATACGGAATAGAACAAATGAATTCAGCTTACCCGAAATAAACTTCCAACTACAGCTATTCCATCAGAGAACCTTGAAGCGTTTTGAAAACTTCCATAACGGTTATTGTAATGAACCAGATGCATTTCCATGGGATATCTGTTGAAGAATAATACATTCTGAGAACGTTGCTAAAAAAGCATCTAACATAATTATCTTTTTATTTAAGACCTTAAACTAAGTTCATTTTTTTTTTCAATTTTTTAAAATTACGGAAAGACGAAAGGCAGTAATAGAATTTTGGAAATTAGGTGAAATAGGACTTATAGAACTATATAATATAAAGCAATAACTACTTTAAAAAAATAGTTTCAACTTAGAACCTCGGCTGCCCATCTTGTGACGTTATAATTTGCTGCAGTCAATCGAAGCTAAAAGTGAAATATTTAAAAATTGATATATATCATAAAATTATGTTACCACTATACCACCTACTTTCCAAAACTGTAATATTGTCTTCGTCTTCCTATAATTTTCAAAAGTGGGATCGACTAACGAAAAGACCAACTCTAAAACTAACATTGTGTTTCTCTCTCTCCCTATCTCTGTCTGTCTGTCTGTCTCCCTCTCTCTCTTTCTATCTATCTCTGTCTGTCTGTCTCTCTCTTTCCTTCATTCTTTAATAAAATGGCTTTTTAAGTTTGTTTAAGAGCTTGCATGTATTAAAGTGTTAAGACAAGCAAGAATTAAAAGAAGAACGCGACAGTTGTACCTGATTTTTAAATAAGTTACTGTACTAGGAACGAATGTAGTCATTCGTCTTCATCATCTAGTTATTGGGTTTTCTCTCATCTTGAACTTCTGCCCACAGCAGTTGATTTCTCTTAATTCAGAGCGATTGATAATAGCATGATAATCACAAATTAAAATTGATATCTTTAGTTAGTTTTGTTTAAAAAAAGATGCTTCGGTTTAAACTTTGACTTGTATAAAATATTTCGATTTCATAGGATTCTTTAATAAATGTGGAATAGTAATAATTTTAAGAACAAGTTAGGTCTTCATTTAATTCAACGTACACCAGCGAATTTTTTGCACATCAGGGAACAAAATTTGCTAAAAATGTACAGAAAGAGCAGCTAAAACTTGGCTCTGCGTATATTTAATTATATTGAATCAAATGCGTCCATTTTTTTTTAGCCCAAAGTTTGAAGACATTCTTGAAAAGCAATCACTTTTGACGAGTACAGGTAAAGAAGAGGGAAGGTAGGTGCATGGAAGGTGATTTTTCGTAAAACGCATTTTAAAGTGTAACTCTCTCATTTACAACCATGTATTTCATATTTTTAAAACCGCTATAATTTGGTTTGTAATGTACTTATATATCTATCATTCTGTTATTCCTTTGGCTAGCTAAAACGGTAGTTTTCTTACTTAGAAATCTCAGGGCTTCTAATAAGTAGATTCTTCGCATGAAACTTTGAAAGCAGCTGAAGTTATATCTTGCATGAAATTAGCTTCCGACAGGTCTACCTAATTGCTCCAAATCAATATGCAGCTATGCATAGAGTGGAGACTACAAAGGTAATCGTATAAACCTGAAGTCTGAGAGCTTTTCAGCTTCCTTGGAGCAGAGAATAGCTTTTCTTAGAACATAGAGCAAGTTGCCCCGCAAGAAAAACTCCTATAACAAAATTTAAGTGTTTTATTCTTTAAAATCAGAAAATAAATCCGATTAACGGAAGTTCTAATAGCGTTTTTTTTTAAGTCTACCCATTCAAAGGGGTACACCCTTTCTTTGGGGAGGGAATCTATTTCTTAAGGGGTTTTCATTTTATTATGGAGGGCTAATGAGAGTGTGGGCTATCCTTTATTCATAAACATAAGTTTGGGCATCACTTTCTTATTCACATTTGATTATCACATACAACACAGACAGTTCTAAAAAAAGATAAAGATAAAGATAAAATGAATTTTATGGGCGGTAACAGCACTATGGCTTACGCCCGTCCCGATACGGGGAAGCCCCTTATCTTTGTCACGTCTAAAAATAGCTGTTAATTAAAATAATAAAAGAATATAAAAGATGAAGATGTAAAAGGTCTTCACAAGCAGAATAAAAACCAAGCCTGTAAACGGGGCTTTACAAATAAAACAAAACTACACTATAAAACTTAAGGGAAGCCTGTAAATGGGACTTCACAAGATAAAACAAAACTACACTATAAAACGTAACAGCAATGGAGCATAATCATAAAAAATAAACGGTAATCATAAAAGTCTCTGCGAAAACAAGTAAAATATTACCGTTTAAGTTTAGGTTTATACCTAAGTTTCCCTTTCCTGCCCACGAGATTAAAATCAATATCCATTAAGTGGTCCTGAATCATGTCTGAAGCCAAAGATGAACTTGGTTCATCGACAGTATGTGCAAACTCGTCCTGAGCTAACTGAGCAGACAGAACGTTCGTCAGAGTCTTTATGCTTGTAGTGAGAGGCGAAGTTCGAACTAACTTCGAGACTTTATACGGACTATAAGTAGTCTTAGCCCGTGGAGTTCTAGAGCTCTGCACAGGTGTTTTTTGTCCCTGACTCTGCGTCGGCATATGGAGAGGAGCCTCCGATTCTTTGGGCGGCTTCGGAGGGTCGTCATGCACATCAGACACTGTTTGGGTTGATACATTAACTGTCTGCGTACCAACCGAGACAGTTTTAACTGCTAGTCTGGCTACAACATGTGAAAACGCACCAGAGGGAAGGGTGCGCTGAGACTCTCTTAATCGACGTTTAGCATCACCAGCGGATATTTTCTCTAAGACCATCAGCTCTCGAATTCGTTTTTCCTCCTGAAATATAGGACAGTCCCGCGACCAGGCCGTGTGTTCACCCTTGCAATTGACACACTGAGGTTTCAGTGATGTGCAAGGATCCTCACCATGGCTACTGGTTCCGCAAATTGCACAAACAGCAGAGGTCGCCTTACACGACGTGCTGGTGTGTCCATAGTGCTGACATTTAAAACAGCGGAGCGGACTGGGTATATATGGACGGACAGGCAAGCAGTAGAAGGCTGCCTTCACGTCCTTAGGAAGCTGTGGCATGGCAAACGTCAAAATTAGCGAGCTCGTGGGTTGCAGCTCGCCACTCTTACGTGTTTTAATCCGCCTAACGTTGACTACACCTTGGCTGGCCAGTTCATTCTTAATCTCCTCTTCAGGGACATCCTGCAAGTCCCAACAAGTTATTACGCCCTGACAAAAGTTCAGTTGACGGTGTGGTTCAACTTGAACTTCGAATGGTCCTAGGGTTTTCAGCTTTAGGAGATTAGTAGACTGTTTATTATTGGAGGTCTCTACGAGCAAGGTGCCGTTGCGAAGCTTTTTAACATGCTTAAGTTCACCTGCAACGTGATTCAGTTGTTTTTGTATTACGAAAGGGGATAACCCCTTCAAACCACTTGGATTTTCTGTTTCACTCATTACTTTAATCACAAGATATCGTGTAATAGACGGTACGATACTTGTCTGTTCCTCTACTGCGTTTTTATCTTTTTTGTCACTGCTTGATGCATTAGCTGTATGCGCCTTCTTACTAACATCAGTGACGTTCTCTTCGCTCTCTCTCTTCTGTCTCTTTCGTTCTTTCTGCGAAGGCGACTTATTAGGATGTGGTGGAGCCATGATGAATGAAAGCCGTAAATGCCCACACTTCTCCGTCTTCGTTCTGAGGAGCCAACGAGGCTGCCGGGTACTACCCTCATCACCCTTGTCAGCAAGCTGGAAATCGAGGCGAAGTCCAATGACTTGGCGTCGAAATCACTTGTACTCCCGACTGATGGATACTTGGGACACCCACTCCCCCGAGTGTTGGCGAGACCAAAGGTCCGAAGAGCTCCCCAATGGCGCACTTCCCAATCTCAACGAGCTAGACCATCCAAGAATCTGCTGTCAAAAACTAGGCGCTATCCAATGGTTCCGCCCCCTTTTCCCTAGGCCCAGGGGCCATCGTCAATGCAAATACATCCTGTCACATCCTTGGTCTTTGCGCGGAGGCGCAACTCACAGCACAAGAGGAGATGAAATAATGAGTCATCAATGGATGAAAAATGGGGTGAATGTAAATGAAATCCTCTCGGCTGGTCCTCCTTTCAAGCAGCGTAGATGTTTAGCTGCGAGGGCTGATTGCAGCCAGCAAAAGCCAGCTGGACGATGGGGTCGCCAATTCCCTACGCCGTATACGAGCAGCGATGGTCTGCTGCTCGGGCTATGTGATGATGCATGCATCACGTTGCGGCCCGTAGGCCTGCGATGAGGTCGCCAATCCCCTACGCTAGTGGGAAGTAAAAATTCTCAATAGAGAAGCACTTTGGCCCTGCTATTGGACTTCCCATAGGCAGCAACGATGTTAGCAGCTGCCAGGGCTGATTGCAGCCAGGAAAACTGACTGGGCGATGGGGGCGCCACTTCCCGACGCCGGGGACAGTTCTAAAAGTTATAGGTATCATCCACAGGAGCTAGGATATCAGATACACAAAGGTGGCTTTAGAATTGGTGATTATCTAACACACAATATAATAACAGTTGAGGTGAGAAAGGTAGGAATATATTGTGAGTTACACAGGTACATAATATAAATTTCAACTAAATGGTGAGGTGATAGATGTATGAAGTGCACTTAGACGAGACAAACACGGTTAGGGAGTTAGACGGACGAATGCTGGCTTATCTTCTGCTTCGGGGCTGCTCGAAGCTGATGTAAGACAAATGAGCCCTTGTTAGTGACAATGATGAAACACTAGTGCTGTGATGGATAAACGTGCGGTGATAAATGATTTGGGCGATATATGGCCAGATCAGGTTGAAGCGGGTCGTTATCTGCGAGGCTATGAGATAATATGGTCAGTAAGTGCTGTAATGGAGAATAGGTATATTTTGGAGGTGAGTCGTGGATGGCGTCTTGTTGGAAGGTATCTAGAAATAGAGGGTTTCCCTGAGCTATTGCCTTTGTGACGTATTTTGTGCGGAGTGTTTCCAAAAATTCTGTAACTCGAGGAAAGTCCATTCGCTGATATAAGGCTTCAGTTGGAGAAGGAAGTTTGATTCTGTAGGCCAATCTCAGAGCATGTCTTTCGGAAATGGCAAGACGTTCGTATAGGTCATTCGGAGCAGCGATCCAACTGGTGTGTCCGTATGTTAATGCTGGGCGTATGAAAACTTTATATGTTTTTTTGATGACAGTCTGAGTATGTAAGCCCCAGGAAGTGCCAACCAATCTTTTCAGTAAGTTAAGACGTTGTGTAGCCTGTTTGCGAATTTTCTGCATATGCGGTTTCCAAGATAGTTTGGTATCGAATATGACCCCTAGATATGTGGCCTGTGGATGATGTCTGACATGAGTTTCGTTTACTTTGATCTGAAAAAGATTGGGGTTTCGGCGGATACGAGAGCGACATCGAGGTGGAAGGATGATCAGAGCTTGTGTTTTCTGTGCATTTATAGTCAGTTTCCATTTTGTGCACCAGTTTGTGAAGGCATTAACAGCAGGTTGTATGGTTGTGTTGATTGAATGAATAGTGTGGCCAGTGGTGAGGAAGGCTGTATCATCAGCATACTGATATAGCGATATTTGTGGTGGGAGTTGCGGCATGTCTGAGACATACATGATATATAATAATGGTGAAAGAACAGATCCTTGAGGGACACCACAATGGAGAAAAATAGGATGAGAAAGGGTAGAGTTGATGTTGATGTACGTGAGTCTTGTAGATAAGAAGGACAAAATGAGGCGAATATAAGAGTCAGGAATATTAAAGGAATGAAGCTTGTAGATTAAACCAGCGTGCCAAACTCTATCAAAA
>JAGDQP010040357.1:0-17328 GCA_022664845.1 Lepisma saccharinum | reverse complement strand
ATATTTAATAAGGCTTAAAAAATTTTGGGGTTTGTATTAGAGATTTTCGGTTGCTAACTTTCAAAATTTATCATCATCACTTAAGATCTTACTTGAAATTATAAAACTTGACAAAACGACAGTGATTTGATTCACTTCTCTTTTTTTTTTTTTTTTTTTTTGAGGAGATGGTAAACACATTGTGAAAAATCATTCAAATTAAGTTAGAGTTCAAGATACAAAAAAACGAAGAAAAAAGAAATGGCGTAATGGTAGCTATGTATCCATTGTACACTTCCAATATGATTTCTTCAAGACTTTACCTCTATCCAAGTGGGCTAACTTGGTGGGACTCCACCCAACAAGTTATATTTTGGTTTGGCACTTTTATTTTGGTTCGCTGGCGACAAGGTATCACGACGACAAGTTGGCCCACATTCCTGAAGAGGTACAACTTGTCGGGACCGCACCCGACAGGTTATGCCACTTTTATTTTGGTTCACTGGCGACAAGGTATCACGACGACAAGTTGACCTACATTCCTGAAGAGGTACAACTTGTCGGGATTGCACCCGACAAGTTATACCATTTTTATTTTGGTTCGCTCGCGACAAGGTATCACGACGACAAGTTGACCCACATTCCTGAAGAGGTACAACTTGTCGGGACTGCACCCGACAAGTTATACCATTTTTATTTTGGTTCGCTGGCGACAAGGTTTCACGACGACAAGTTGGCCCACATTCCTGAAGAGGTACAACTTGTCGGGACTGCACCCGACAGGTTATGCCACTTTTATTTTGGTTCGCTGGCGACAAGGTGTCACGACGACAAGTTGACCCACAAAATGTGGTATAACTTGTCGTCGTGACACCTTGTCATCGTCCCTGTCACCTCACACCGACAATTCAGGACGACAATCACCACCGTTAAAAAGACACACACGATCAGTGAATCAGGATCAGACACAGAGCATAGAATGGACATCAACGATCACGAGAAATTTAAGGGAACTTTCTCTAAAACATTCTTTCCTTTTGACGAACTTTGACGAAAAAATTCAGGAATCCAAAACTTCTCTTTCAACAGCTCAATAAGTACGTCAGTAGAGACATAACCACTCCCATTATACCGACAAGAAACGGCATGATTATCCAATCAATTGATCCGGACATTGCCACAAAAATACGCAACCGACACAGTTTTGAAATCTTTGGTAAATCAGCCAACTTAGAACGTCTCAATAACAAAGCACCAATGCAACCACCACCACCACCACCTCGTCGCCAACCTACACTTTCAGTCATCATCAGAGGAGTTGAACCCACAATCACCGACAGTGAAGTAGAATCAGAACTGAAACTTGAAGGCTATTTCATAATCAAATGCATTTGTATCAAAACCAGAACCGGCGAGACTAGCTTCATGGTGCATGTCCTCACAAATCACCAAGAAGCCATCGATGATCTCTTATCAAATGGCGCTCTCATATATAAAAAGCATTGCCGTGTTGAGCCTTCACATTCATCACCACCACTTCCGATTCGATGCGAAAAATGTCAAACGTACAACGATCATCCTACTTCAAAATGCACCAATAACATCAAGTGTGGTTTCTGATCAGTCTCACCTCACCAAATCATGCACCAACCTACAAAGACCTCTGAAATACACAACCTGTGGTGAAGTACATCCCACCTTTAGTTACAAATGTAAAGCACGACCGACAGCTGAACCTACAAAACCTGAACTTATCGTTCCGATCCGCACAACTGAAACTCCAGCACAAACTACCAGACCAGTCACTTCAATCTACCAACCGATCACCATTGATCAAGTTCTTGCTTTCATCACTGTTACTCTTCAAATACATATCCATCCATTTCAACGCCATCACATCCTTCAACAAATCCAATACGCAGCAAGATCAACCTTAAATGTCAACTTCAACGCAACCTATTCCGGCCCGTACGTTGATTTTCATGGCAATGCTTTGGAGACAGAAGTGTAATCAAATCTCAACATCTCATCATCTGATCATGATTATTATGGCTTTGACGTTTTTGTTCCTAAACATCCGCTCTCTCACCTCCCACAAACCTCTCTTCACACAACTTCTTCTCGAAGAACACGTCAATACACTCATGCTTAATGAAACTCATCTCACCTCGAAACAGAACTGTAAAATACCAGGATATACCCTCTTACGTTGTGACAGTACCATACCAGCCCTCCGAGCAAACGGTGGAATAGCAATAGGCTTTCCTCCATACATAGCCCACAGACAAAACCAAGCCAACCTTCCTAACCTTCCAGAACATCTTATAACCACCATCTATTACAAAAGTATCTACATCACCATAGCGACCATATACATAAGACCCGGCCACAATATTCCGACAGTGTTTTTCACATATATTTCCAACAACTTTCGTCACTACATCATCATGGCCGAGTCAACATTCACAGTCGCACAGCTAGAGAAAAAACAGACTTTCAAAATATTGTAGAATTACAAACAACCGGAACCATTCATCATATTCCAAAACCCACCCGACCTATTTCCAATACTACTCCCGACGTCATCATCACTTCCACAACATTAGCCGCACGCAGCCTCATAGAAGTTTTAGACCCTATTGGTAGCGATCATGTACCAGTGAAACTGACAATTCAAACTCATCAACGTATCGATCACACATCACAGCCACCTCCATGAACCGTACTTCGTTTCGTCAAAGCCGATTGGGATGGATACAGAAACTCTATACAAACTCATACTGAACTCATAACACCTCCATCAACTGAACATAAACTATACACTGCTCTTGACAACATCCATAATGTAATTCATCAAGCTTCTAAAAAACACATCCCAACTAGCAGCACACACCCTCATCGTCCAAACTTACTTCCGCAATATTTACCATTGATAAATCGTTCTCGAACATTTATTCGCGACTATCAACGCAAGGCAACCCTGAATCTCTCCGTCTTCACCGACGATATCAACGTACAGTTCATAACTGCATTAAGGCTTATAAACTGCGACAATGGATAATGACTTGCAACACATTAGCTGAGACCAACCATCCTACCAAGTACTGGAAGCGCTTTAATTCACTAACCGGTAAATACAGTAAATCATTATACCCACTCATCCAAGAAGAACACGCCCTTCACTCTGACGAAGACAAAGCTAACGCATTCGCTAATTACGTCCAAACCATCTTGCTCCACAAATCCCATTCAATCCATGTCAACGACATCCTTCTGAACGTCTTAATTTATTATCACCTCATCTACAACCTAGCATAGATCACCATCTTCCAGAACACCCACTTACTGCATCTATCACCACCGATGAAATCATTCAAGCCATTGCCCGCAAACGCAATACCGCTCCTGGAATAGACCAAATAACCTACCTCCATCTCAAGGAAGCTCCTATTAACTTAATCCATCTCCTAGCCACAATATTTACCTTCATCCTCCACACTGGATATATCCCACCCGAATGGAAAACTTCTAAAACACTAATGTTTCCCAAACCTCAAAAACCACCGCGTGAAGTCTCCTCATACCGCCCCATACAATTAACATCTAACTTCAGTAAAACTCTAAAGAAAATCTTGGCTAAACGACTCCACACTCACCTAGATCAGTACAATCTTATTCCCATCCATCAAGCTGGTTTCCGTCCATTATTCAGTATAAACGATCAACTTCTCAGACTTACAAATATGATCATTAACCATTACAACACATCAAAACCATACCCTTACGGTTGTCATGAAAAGCGCGTCCAAAAACGATCACTTCCGGATCTTAATTTTTATAGTGTAGTTCAAAATAAATTGTGAGATCTCCAGAATTAATTAAGCTATCAAATCCAAATTTCGTTTGGAAAGTACAAATATAATGAACATGTTGCAGTGTAAACTGAAAGACTCTATCTTTAACCGTTTTGGAGATTAACATTAATTTTCTTACGTAAACGTTCAATTTTACTTAGAAAAAATGCATCTTTCCCAGGTAACTTTGTGTTGCTTAACCATCAGCCCCGACTAGTTACAAAACGATAATTCGCTCAAATAATCTTCATGTTATGTAGAATAACATATTCAAAACTCATTTTGGTTATGGGGGCTGACGGTGAGAAAAAGGATTTTATACTCTTAAGTTGAGTACCTCACGTGGAAATATATTTGAAATTCAGCTAAATAAACCATCATATGCTTGGAAGTTTTATGATATTGCTGTAATGTTATGTAACGAAAATCACGATGCCTTATTTGTAAGTAATTATGATGCATACGTTAATTTAAAACTTAGCCGAGTGAAACTATAGAATGTCGAGCACAGCATATATATTATCAAATATACTGGTAAATGTACGTTAGTACGCTTAGCATTTATATGACATCCTGTATAAAGAGTGTTTCCTGTAAATATTCGTGATTATAGATCCTTGATAATATATGACTATTGTGGTCGCTCTCAACGCCTACATGTTTATCACCGCTTGAAAACACTAAACATTTGTATAAAAGCTTGCAAGACGTAAACCGTTCGGTTACAATAATCGTGTTTATATCGAAGAAACTTACAAGACAAGATAGAATCACAAAACAAGAAAAAGTAAAAGAACAATAATCGTCACTTTCGTTTTTTGCTAAAACTCGAAACAAGAAATACTTTCCGCCCGAAAATCTATGTCTAAAAATATAAGATGCTTTCTGCCTAGCATACACTCCCCTCCTACAGTATGAGTTTTCGAAAACATAAATATCATACCAGTGAACACTGAGCTTAATGTTTGTACTCATCTCAAATCACAACTTGCATTCAGTTTTGAAAAGTGTGCATTCATTTTGGAACATCATGTTTTTGCATGATTTAGTTTTGTTGTTTCCATTTAAACACCCATTAAATTATATGTATAATCATGAAAAAACACAAGAAAATTTTAGTTAACACAAGAACAAAAAAAAAAAACTTTGAAGCTTACACAAACTTACAATACGTCAATCAACTTTGTGCTTCTTGCAAAGAAAGAAAAACAAATCAATATTTCATCTGTTTAAAATGTATTGCAGTAACTTCAAAGAATAAAGAAATTGTCGTAGACTAAACGAATTTTAGTTTAGTCTTCCAAAACATATGAAGTCACCGGAAGGTCATAGTTCCTGTTACGATGAACGAGTGATAACTTTACTGTCACTTAAAAAAAAAAATAGATCGTTGATAATAGCGTGACTGCTCTGATTCTGAAAAAAAAATCAAACAGTTCTGAAATAATGAATTGACGATAGATAACCAAAGTAACGTCATTTCAAAATTGCTTCACAAGTTCCAATGCTTCCTTTACACGACCTTGAGAAAGCAGACATTGTAAGATAGATATTTGTTCCTTAAATTTTGTTTTCAGTCTTTTATGGTACAGCCTATTGACATTCAGCCATATGATAACGTCAGTGTCTTTATTAAGTGATTGACATTGAACATCATTCCATTGAGTCCAAGCCTCTTCTAAAGTTTCTGTGTGATTATAATTTCCTTCAACTTGTTTTCCTTCCTTATGATTAGAAGTGTTAGAATAGTGTGCTTCAATTTCAGTCAATAAGTTCGATCAAAAGTTCCAATTCGATAGCTTGTTTTTGTAAAATCTCAATTTGCTTTTCAAGATGGTTAATTTGGTTCCTGTTCGTAACATTCAACTGTTCTTGTTTCTTCTTACAAACTGAACGAATGAATTCTTCGTTCTGAACGTGGTTCTTAGTTGTCTGAACTTCTTGCAACCAACTGTCAAACTTGTTTATAATAATATCCAGCTTAGTCGTGTCAGTATAATTCGTATCAAAGTTCGTCATAGTAGAGACATCTATTGAATCTACAGAAGGCTTCCACCGAGGAAAGAATGTGTTTAAACTTTGGTATCCAAATAATGTGTATGGAAGTTCTAATAACGTGATCAGAATAATCAAAGAATACACCATTCCATCTCGTTAGCTTTATCTAATATAGGAATTTCTATCTTGTTTATCAAAGGTATAGGCATCAATTTATTTGATGCATATAGTTCCAAAAATTTACTGGCAGACATCAAATTGCATGTGAAACCGGTATTCAACATTCCTTGAATAAACTTCCCATTATATTGCACATCTATATGTGGTGACTGTGCATCATGAGAATTGTCCTGTATAACGTGTTCATCGTTCTGTTTCAACACGAAAATGTCTGTTAGCACCCTAGCTGTGTCTCGAGGATTGTCTTTGTCATTCCAAACAGAAGTTATCGTGGACATTGGTACAAGTTGCGGCTCATCCATATGTACTATATTTCAAGAAAGTAAATCCCACTTGTTGGAGGCGCTGGTTTAGAATTTTCCAACTATGAAAAATTTCGCAATACATATGCACACGTGTAGTGCACATGGAAACTTTCAACTACTTGTACTCAGATTCTTTGATAGATATGTTTTGTTTGTATATTCCAGAATACTTCTCATACATAGCAGACATAGTAATAAAATACAATATAGGGAAAAGACAATCCTATTCGATAATAATAAAACAGAAACATACTCAGTACGTAAAAATTAAACTTGAGGATTAAGATAGTAAACACGACGGAAGTCGTCATCACCTACGACATCATACTGACAGAATTAACGGGTAGTGAAATGAGAAAAACATTTTCGCTATATTTACCATAGTCTAGTGGTTAGCGAGTTAGCTTTCTACGCAGAAGATTATGAGTTCGAATCCCCACATTTCTCTTTATTTTTTTAAGCGAACACATTTAGAAATCTCACATTTGTTCTTCTCCCATAACTAACCATGCTATTTGTAATTGCAGTGAAATATATTTTTAGTTTGTAAATTAACAGCATTCAACTCGATAATGTTATTCATAATGTTTCGAAGTCTTTAGGAAAATTCAAATTAGTTTTAGTGACTTCTATATTACGGTCAATCATGTATTACATTTTTATTTATCAAACATCAATTTAAGGCAGCCGAAAAAACAACGGTAATACACAGTAACCCAGTCTAACCCGTAAGTTGAATAAAATGCAAACGCATTTTACAACGAGGAGCAGAAGCTCACAACTCGTTCTTTTCCTCGCGTCTCCTAAATCAGTTTTGACAATTTCTTACTAGATGGCTCTGTCGTTAGCATAGATTTGCACTCGTCCGAACTACAAAAGCAATCTAGGTTCGAATTTTTTGAATGGAGAGTAGCTTCGAATCATCATTTTTGTATTTCTTTGCTGTGTCATTTCTTTTCGCGTTATAATGTTAAATGGTTTTGCATTTTCATTTCATTTTCTGTATTTTATTTTCGTTTCTTGTTGCTAGAGGTAGAAATCAGCAATTTGCTTGCCTGCCAATTGACAATATATGAAACAGAAAACTCTCACGTGTCCAACATATTTCTCTAGATTTCAACAAATCTTGCGTATTAAGCCCGTGAATCAGTTGCGGGACTACTTGTTAAGAGCAGGTTTATTTGGCGTAAACTACGGAATTGCTTAACTAAGAAGATACTCTTAAACACAACGTGCACATCATTTATAATAGAACTTATCTTATTAGAGATGGACGACGCTAAAGCAAGGTAGTAAGACATTTATTTCGGCAATGCAAACATGAAGGAAAGATATCATGCAATGAAAAATTAACATGAAATACTTGTAGGATGATTTATTTCTCAATTTTGATATATTTATTCTTAATTTCGAAAGAAGTTGTTTAAAAGAAAATACAAGTTTATAGTTTTAGGTCCCCTAAACCGCTTTACTTAAAAACGTGGACTATAGAATTCAAATTTAATTTAAGTCCTTCAGGCAATTTTTGCTCAAGCTATATGTAATATATAAGAGCATTACAAATACAGCGCTTGCCTGAGATATTTGACCAGTATTCTGATTAAGCCTTAGCATACAAATGTTAGCTTTTTCAAATACGAATTTTACTTGAATTTTTTTAAAAAAACTGAAAGAATTTTGCAAATGTTAGAACTTAATAAATTTGTGACATTAATGTTTGTATTTTGGCTTCTTAATAACAATTCAAAAAATGAGTTAGAAACTGATGTTAAATTTCAGCAAGAAATATTTTATATAACTTGAGCGATGGGAAACAAATTACACGTAAACGAACAGACAAAACTCCTTATACACTGTTCATTTATCCTTTGTGTTTATTTCATGTATATAGAAGTCACATTCTTGAATGACATAGTTATAAATGAATTCATGAAAGTCGAATATTTTTAATATGGTGTGCTAAACACACAAGTGTATATAAGTGGTTTGGAGTCAGCGATTCCGCCATAATTTTCATTTTGGGTGGGGGTGTTAATTATGAGAGTGTAGGTGGAGTTTTGCTCGGTTTCTACTGATTTTTGGCCGAGAATTTGGGAGGTGACACTCCCACGGATAGGGGAGTCTGGCGGAATCAGTGTTCGGAGTCCACGTTAAACTGTAGGTCCCGTCCTTGGGACGTCCTCTCTATCCGATTGAAGACAATGACAACCCCCATCGGTTTACCCTGCCCAGCACCTCCTCTCGTGCAGAACATACATAATTATATTTATTGTAAATTCACCGTTTTTGCCTCTTGCTTTACTCCCAGATTATATATATAATTCACAGCCATATTCAATTCACTACTGGATGAGGCCTCTCCCGTAGGAAAGAGTTTGTCTGCTGATCCCACGCTGACCAGATGTGTTGGGAGATTAGAACCGAAGATCTCAATTGTGATTTCTACTGTCTTTTATTCAGGGCACTTCCCAATTGCATCACGATGCTGGATGGGCACCGTTCCAGATACTCTTGCTTTGAAAAAAATCCCTTGGGAGAGCCGGGAATCGAACCCGTAACCCCAAGATCAGCAGTCGAAATATGTGTATGTGAGTGTGGAAAAATAAATGTGAGAAAGAATTTTAAAGTATACTTTCTTTTTAAAACTGCAGTCCAGTGATCGATTTATGCAATTTATAGAGAGGGGAAATAATATATCAAACACGTTAGAATGCCGTATTTGGCGCATTTGTCTAGGGGAAGATTTCGATACGCAGAGTTATGGATGATATTTCCAGAGAGGGGGAAATCCCAACCATTCGCCCTACAAATCGAACACTAAACTGCACTATAATATAGAAAACAGGATAATTTTATAACACCTAAGGTCTTGGTTGCTCTGATAAAAAACGTTGGTAAACTTTATTTTTATATGGGCCAGTCTAGTAACGTTGGACTGCGATCGATTCGCCTGTAGCTATTAAAATAAACACTCATGCCAGGACTCGAACCCGGGATCTTCGAGCCGATGGCATACCGCCGCAGACCGCTCGGCCACCCGGTCGGCTCTAGGTAGCTTTGAATACAGCTATAATAAAACACGTGACTCTAAAGAAACTTCGTATTCGCCTTTAACATGCTATTAACGATATTTATGCAAAGTAGTCATGAATTTAGGATTACGCCTGTAGAATTTTACACCATATCAGAGAAACTTTACATTTTATATCGAATTAAGATTGTCTAGAACTTTGATAATTGAATAATTTTCTGGAAGTTTTGTATGGTTTTGAAAAGCAAGTTTACCTAATTCTTTAAATTTATTTTATTTTAAGTCTTGGGCTACATCTGGCGCACATTGGATTTTTTTTTTAATGAAAATGTTTCGGGTTATGTTCATTTTGGTTTTCAGAATTCATTTTTTAAATATCCTTAACAAATCTAAGCGCTGTTTAGAGACTAGATAAGAATCCTAACGATTTTTCATATAAAGACGTTTTGGACTATAGCCATGTTGGATAATGCAATTCAAGATTTTTTTCATAGTCGAACTCAGGGAACTTTGAAATTTTAAAATACGAAATTTCATGAAATAAAATTTTTTTTAAAATCTGTTTTCTCAAGTTTCCGCCGTGAGGGACTTCCGATACGTAATTTTTCAGTTCAGAATCATACTCAGCGACCATAGGAGCCCTGATATACGAAATTTAAAGAAAATTAAATGGGATTTCAAAATTAAAATGCATCGTGTTGCTACCGTCTTAATTTCGGGAATTATTTATTTTTGTTTAAATATCGATTGGAGTTCCTATGTATTAAACTGCACTAAAATTGGGCAGGTTTCAAAATAGGCACTGTTTCTTCCAGGCATGTTTTCGGGGGAACTTTGCCCCCTTGGGTTTCCAACAGCCCCCCGAAAGAATTAGTTTCAACACTTGTATTACTCATGCGTATTCTGAAATATGAATATAATAGCACTTTCTATCAATACTGTTCATGTTAGTTTGAGGTTAACTAAAAGAATACGACACATTCTTAGGTAAAATTATTGTTATTTTATATTTTTAGCACATGGGACTCCATATGCATTCTTTATAATTTTCGTAAGACTTGGTTTAGCCCCCTTCCCCGAGCAAAATCTTCTGAAAGAAAAACTGGCCACACCGTTTATAATGTAATTGAAGGCAAAATATTGATCTTCATAATCCAATCATTTTAACTTCCGAAACGATTCTAGCATATTTTGGAATTCGTAGATACGAAATTTCACTTCAATCAGATACTTGCAAATTGAAGTTTTGATCTGGCTCCATCTTGCATTTTTGGATAGAAATTTCTTAGCTTCACGCCTGATTGATAGTTTTGGGTAATTAAGTGAGTACTGGAATCGTCGAGAAAAGGAAAAGCGTTCGCTTGCAACGCGAAGGGTGCGCGGTTCGAGACTTACTCAAGTCAATATCTTATTTTTACTTTTTATCTAGTAATGTGCAAATTCTAAGCTTTACTGTATGCTTTCTACATGTAAATGAATGTTAGTGTTATTTAACTTTTTGTTTTCTCCTTCATATTCTTCTTTTTTGCTTCATTTACTTAAAAAATAAGCTAATTTATATGTTTAGCAGATTTTGTGTTGTATCTTTACATAGAAACAAACAGTATGAAAATATGAATAAATAAACAGATGCATAACATTTACAGAGATAATAATAATAGGTTGTGTCTAGAGTAACGACGGTTTTCCGTCGTTGCTTTAAGTTTTTAACATCGAGAATTAATTTACTAGAGCAACGGCGGAATATATTCCACTCTCGCGTAGCTTGAACTACAAGTAACAGCGAGAAGCGCTCAGCCCAGTAGTGGCAGCTTGGTCTTGTGGACAAGGCGTCAGGAAGGTAATCCAAACGGTCCCGGGTTCAAACTCTGACGTCGACTTTTTGCATATTTTTTTAAAGAAAATTAAAGTTTTTTCGTTTTTATGTAAATACACAAAAGGAAATTTAATAAAAGTTGTTATTTACAATTTTAAAAGAGGCCACTAAAAACTAGGATGTATATAAACCCACCAGCAAGGTGGGGGAGGGTGCGTCCGAAGGGAGCTGGGCGGCGTTAGCCGCAGGGGAGCGCAGCCCACACGCCCCTCTTTCTCTCTCTCTCTCACTATATATATATATATATATATGTGTGTGTGTGTGTGTGTGTGTGTGTGTGTATGTATATATATATATATATAGAGAGAGAGAGAGAGAGAGAGAGAGAGAGGGAGAGAGAGAGAGAGAGAGAGAGAGGAGAGGAGAGGAGAGGAGAGGAGAGGAGAGGAGGGAAGATATGCAGTCCCATTTTTCAAATGGGGGTTTCTAACTCAAACCAATCATACTAAATCATTCACATGAAGCTACTTCAAAAACATCACAAAACAAATGGCTTCTTAACTGCTAGTAAAAGTTCATAATACCCTTGTCACTTCCATGAAAATAGGTTAAACTTCTGGCAAATAAAAATTTTCCGATTTTCTATCTTATATCTTGATCGAAACTTCTGAGGACAAGAAATTTATCCCTGGCAGGGACGAAAATTAATTTGTCAAGATAGGAATCTTTTTTGCCAGGGGGGGGGGGATCCCGGGCATCCCTCTGCTAATTCTCACACTGCCCAGAAGTAGGAATATCAGATTCGGGTACCTTACTGGTAAGAAACGTAGCACACGTGGGCCGAAAAACTTTTTATTTAACAGGAAATCTCTCCTGAAGTTCAAAATATTGCTACATTTGTATTAACATTATGGTTAAACTGCATAAGTAGCAAATAGAACGCGAAAACAATTTCCAAATTACAGAAAATCATTTTAAAATAAGATCTTAATAGTATCTTTCAAAGAAAATACCTTTTACAATGTGTTCTATGTGTTTTACAAATAATTGGAAAATCTCCTGAATTTCACCACTTGACAACATATTTTAATAAGCATTAGAAAGCAATTTTAATACAGAAAAAGGTGATTGTGTTGAAATAATTTTGAAAATAACGTTAACAATTATTTCATAGTTTTGTTTTTAAAAATGCATTATTTGATACTTTTTTTAAAAGTCTTACATGGTGTTTTGAAAAGAAGTAAACGTTTTCTCTAAAATAATTTGATGTATCTGTTTTTAACTACTTAAAAACAGTTTTCATTATTTATTTGTTACTAAAGTATGATAACTACAACGGTAGATTATATTTCATAGTTAAAGTATTTTGTCGGAAAATAATAGCATTGTACTGAATTAATACAAAAAGTCCGATTTGTAAATTTTGCCGTAGTGAACTAGTGGGTCGTATAGCTGCCAAAAATGCTTGTTTAAAATTTCAAGTATCTCCTTTATAAATTTGCGTAATTTTCGCATTGTAAAGGAAGTCTAAACTAGATTAACGCTTTATAACTATTATAGTTCATCTATGATCTTGACAGGAAGGTAGGCATGTTACAAGGTTCAACCGGTGAGCTGGCTGATAACAGCTTAGGGAGAGTATTTCTGACAGTGAGACTCACTCGACCATGACGTATACAAGCTGACGTAACTCGATTACCCATGATCCCTTTTAGTTCAAGTGATGGCTGGTGCATCTTTATCTACACGAATTTATTGAAAGTTCTCAATAACATACAGTTTGAAAAAAAAAAGGATCAACTAGACAAGCGGTTTCGATCCCGCGACCTTCAGCGCGGAAAGAAAGCACCAAGACCACTACACTAGAGAGTCATTGGTTTTTTGTTCTACTTTTCGAATAGATCTAATATTACTTGCTTACACACATACACACACACACATTCGCATTGTTCCTTTTCTTATCTATTTCCTTTTTTGATTTTCTATTTTGCCCGGCCTATTATCACACATTCAAACGTCTGTATCGTATGATAATTCTTTTGCAATATATCTCCTCTTCACTGCTGCCACAGTAACTTGAAAATTAAGCACTAAACATGCGATATGTTTGGCAGCAGCTTAATTTTTCATACCGAGATTAGTTTCCAATATTCTTACCACTGCATGGGATTTACTTTCTTGAAAGATAGTACGTTCTCATTACTATCAACCAATTGTTTAACATCTTTGGCTATGACTTTCCTCTCAATCTTGGATATATGTACTTTCTTCAGATATTTTCTACAAACCAACTTTTTGGCGAAGCAGTTTTCGTATTCTTCACGGGATTTGTGAAAAACAGCACATCTCATACACGCATAATTCTTGAC
Organism: Lepisma saccharinum; assembly: GCA_022664845.1. Taxonomy (NCBI): domain Eukaryota; kingdom Metazoa; phylum Arthropoda; class Insecta; order Zygentoma; family Lepismatidae; genus Lepisma; species Lepisma saccharinum. Next base: position 3,796 of record JAGDQP010040357.1, on the reverse strand, counting down.
TTTGGGATTTTTTTTTTTAATGTTCTGTTATTAGATCTGACTTGATGACAATCTGAGAAAGTGGAAAACGAGTTCTTATTCGTGTTAACATGCCTAAATAGAGAACTGTCTTTGTCGACCTGATCACCAATTTAAATTACTTCTATAGCTTTCTCGAGAGTTAATTTGTCGTTAGCCAACAAACGACGTCTTGTATCGTCCTTTTTTATTCCAACGACGATATGATCACGAAGCATATCGTCGTGTACTTGTTCAAAAGCACAACGCTTAGCTTGATTTTATAATTGTATTAAAAAAACAGCAGTTGTTTGAAGATCATGTTGTTTCATGGTGTGAAATTTACATATCTCAATGATCATGTTTACTTTAGGTGAAAAATATTCTTTAAGCTTACTTTGTATATCTTTGAAAGATTGATCTGACAATGCCTCTGGAGCAAACATATCTTTCAATCTTTAGTATAGCCCATGACCAATGTTTGCTAGAACCAATCCTCGCTCACATTGTACGCTTTACAATAGCTTATAAATTGATCGATATAGACGTTTTATGTCCATATCCTGTGGATCAAATCGTTCAATAGGAATGCTTGAAATCATCTTGATTGGTCTAAACTATACTATCGATAATCTATAACTAACAATTCTGGAGCGTAGAAAATAAACCAAAGCCTACTGAAGCCAATCTATATATGCTGTGTTGTTATGTAACGAAAATCACGATGCCTTATTTGTAAGTAATTATGATGCATACGTTAATCTAAAACTTAGCCGAGTGAAACTATAGGATGTCGAGCACAGCATATATATTATCAAATATACTGGTAAATGTACGTTAGTACGCTTAGCATTTATACAACAACCTGTATAAAGGGTGTTTCCTGTAGACATTCGTGATCATCAGAAATTACACAAGATCCTTGATAATATATGACTATTGTGGTCGCTCTCAACGTCTACATATTTGTCGCCGTTTGAAAACATACTTAACATTTGTATAAAAGCTTGCAAGACGTATACCGCTCGGTTACTATGATCAGGTTTATATCGAAAGAACTTACAAGACAAGATAGAATCACAAAACAAGAAAAAGTAAAAGAACAATAATCGTTACTTTCGTGTTTTTACTAAAACTCGAAACAAGAAATACTTTTCGCCCGAAAATCTATGTCTAAAAATATAATATGCTTTCCGCCCAGCAGATATCCAAAGCACATTTTGTGTGACAACTACATTTTGTGTTTTTCTGTTTATCCCACCGTTAATTATTGACATTTTCTTGTAAACCATTAGCTTTCTCCATAACGAACTGCACTTTTCTTGCGATATATTCACCTGTAGACGTGTCTTTCACAAGTGCAGGCCGATAGACGTTACAAATAGAACACGATACCGACGTAATCTATATTACCTATTGGTGTTTTGCGTATTACATGATCCAGAGTCTTCAACTGCTTAACTCTTCTGTTCGCAGATTCTACCACCCACCGTATTCTTGTTACTATCGTTGATTTATTTACCTACCAGGTCGTTTGCTGTATTGACATTTCTTCAGAAGTCGGGCATTTCAGATTAGAAACCTAAGTCTGATAGAAGATAGAGTGAATCCCAGAAGCCTCTGACGACAACGAAAATGTTTTCCTCTTGAAGACATGCTCGCATTTCCTCGACGTTGTTTCTAAACATGTGTTCTGATATTTTAGCGTCCGTGCTCCTCGAGTCAGCGAGATTAGCAGTAAAATTTTCTGTTTCTAACATGGCAGCTGAAGTTATCAACTAGAAAATGTTATTGTGATGTGTTAATAATATTCGTACTTGTCAAAAAAATTATGATTTGGGTATCATAAGAATTTTCAGGCGTATGATGGTTTATTTAGCTGAATTTCAAACATATTCTTCCACGTGAGGTACCCATCTTTAGAGTATAAAATGTTTCTTTTCACCATCAGCCCCCATCAGTTACAAAATTATTTTTAAATATGTTCTTGTACATTACATGATGATAATTTGATCGAAGTATCGTTTTCAAACTAGTGGAGGGTGATGGTTAAACAAAACAAAGTTTCTTGATAAATGTGCATTTCTTATAAGTAAAATTGAACATTCTCATAAGAAAATTAATTTTTATTTTGGTTATTACGTGCAAATTTCATTAAAATCGACTGAGGGGCAGAAAACGGCTCTTATGCGCAGAACTCCTTTGAACTAATGATAAAAAATATGTAACATGAATTACGTTAGGTCATATCGTAGGAACACTGTACGATACTTTTGTACTCCGAATTAGGATCACCCTATGCAACAACACTTACGTTTGTGAATATACTTATGGCCATTACGCAACTAAGGCTTAGGCCGTGATAGAGGAGGACCAAGGATGTGGAAGCTCAGCGGTCCTGGCCTTACAGAAGGTGTCACCCCAACATTCGCCTGGTGGGACTGACCAAAACCAGGGAAAATCTCAATCAGGATGGTCGGCCGGAGCAGGGTTCATGCCTACGCTCAACGTAACCACAGACCGCGTGGCAGACAGACACACAAAATACTTAATTCATTTCGAATGTCACTGAATGAAGTTTTCTGTTAATGCAGATAGCATAAATCGCTCGTATAAATCCATGCATTGTACTGCATTGAGTTACATCTGTGAGTTAAGTATTTCCATATGCGTTTCTCAGTCCTGCTAGTAAACTACCATATGCCAATGAGAACGCACTATTCTACTTAGGACAGCATATGATACGTGTTTCAGGTCCTTACAGTATTTCAGGATTTCCCCAGTAGAATTGAGGAAAGACAATAATTTGACCGCATAGTTTGAATTCATGACAGCTGTTTTCAGAGCCAACCAGGGTGCTTTGGTAACAAACTTTCTATTTTTATGTAGTGTGGTTGCTTAGAACAAATATTAGCCACACACGTGACATGCTGGATTAAAGCGACAGATTTTGCATAGTTCTTCTATGCCCTCAGTACGATCAATTTATAGGGAGGTGCCCGATTTTCGGGTCCACCATCTTGAAATACGACGCCATCTTTATTTTCTTCAGTTTTGCGACTTTCTTTCAAAAAATGCTGATTATCTCCCCAGTGTAGAGTTTATAGCAAAAATTGTTCAAATATCTTATTTACCATTAAATTTCTTACAACATGAGCTCAATAACGCTTTTGTAACTTTGATAGTTTTCGAGATACAAGCTTTCAAAGTTTTGACTTTTGTGTCTAAATTCGACTTTTCTTTAAAAAAAGAAAATACTGAATATCTCCTCAATGGTAGAGTTTACAGCAAAAAGTGTTGGAATATGTTTTATTTAAAGTCAAATTACCTACAATTTGAGTGCAAAATCACTTTTATTGTTTTGATTGTTTTCGAGATACAAGCTTTCAAAATTTTGACATTTTATAGGTTACTATATGAACTTGCAATACCGATAGTTTGTTGGGTTTTGTTGAATATATCCAGTGCATTTTTTGTCCGAACGGGGATGTGGATACGAACCGTGGCTGTGGGCTCCTTCAGGTTGCGTCCGGAATGGACGGCGTTAAGCTCGATCCGCTTTGTTATTTTCTGACAAGACATAAGATGGTACAGAATTATTGACACAGGTATACAAATAGTGAGCAATATGTATCAAGTAGTTTACGTAGCAAATACGTCGATTCTTAGAATACACTACATCAATGTTTTCGGATATAATAAGCACTTGTTTGGGGTATATGAGAAAGGCCACCACAGCCAGAGGCGCCCACGCCATATAGGCAGTTCATGCAATTGCATGACCTGATTTGGGGTGGGT
>JAGDQP010040356.1:643-17328 GCA_022664845.1 Lepisma saccharinum | reverse complement strand
TTTATTTTATAAATTTTCTACTTTTCTTTAAAAACCACTGAGGGAGATAATCAGTGATTTTTAAAGAAAAGTCGAAAATTTATAAAATAATCAATTATTGAAAGCTTGTATCTCAAAAACTATGAAAGCTATAAACGCGGTATTGGGCTCAAGTTATAGGGAATTTAATGGTAAATAAGATATTTAAACACCATTTGCTGTAAATTAAACCATTGGGGAAGATAATCAGCGATTTTTTAAGAAAAGTCGATAAACCTTGAAGAAAATAAAAATGACGTCATATTTCAAGATGGCGGAACAGAAAATCAGGCACCTCCCTGATTGCCTCAGGCACCTCAGGTACAAATTGATTGTACTGAGGGTATAGAAGAATTATGCAAAATCTGTCGCTTTTAATCCAGTCTGTCACGATTTTTTCCCTAAGCCACTACACTATAGTAAGTAAGTAGTCCATTATCACATCTACAAACAGTTGGAAAAACCCGTTAGAGCTTTTGGACTGACTCAATTCGCAGTATTGTCGCATTTTATCTCATTTTCCTGTAATAGTATTGGAGGAAACTTTTACCAATGGTATTTGTACATATTTGCAAAACTTAACATGATAAGTTCCGTGGACACGAACTTTTATCCACCCTGTATTCGTATTTCGATCTTACGATGCTATGTAATCCGTAGAAGTCAGTTCGTTAAATTACGTGGATGATACTTATAATGTGCTCTATCCTCCACTTTAGCGGGATAAATGTGCCAGTCGAGTTAGGTTGGTAGAGATGTGCGACTAATGATCTGATAAATAAATCGCTGAGGTTACATCCAAAAATACGCACACTTGTTGAACTTTCTAAGCACTGCATTGTCTGCCATTTTACTGAGAACTGATTCTCTTCCTATGCTTCATTGGATGGTAAGGAAACGTATATCGTGGAAAGTTCATTACTCTCTAGTTAAGGGTACCCAATTGCATTTTCTTAGATAATGTTCATACCACCGATTAAAATCCTAACGTTTTAATAGCTTTAAGCACAATCTCTGATTCACGTGGATACATCCAATTAAGAAAAATACATTGCACATGTAGCCACACATCTCACCCAAAGATACAGCAGCTGATTGATTCTGTCCGAAGAGTGCTTAAATCCTTCTATCAAAGAATTCACAGATCACATCCAATTCATTAAAATCATACATTTTCTAAACTGTTGTCTCGAGTATAATAAGTTTACGCACACTTATAATGTTTTATCTGCTGTATCTGATCTGAAGTTGGCAGTCAGTCCTAATATTTCAGTTTGCGGACAAAAATAGGAAACGATGTTGTGGCAGTGAATTTTTACTTAAATTCGAAATGGCCTGTCTAGTTCACAGTTATAATGCATATCTTTGTATCTGCAAATAGCATGCTAATGATTGTGTACAATATCTTATTGTTAGCTAGGATATATCTCCTTAGCTTGTGCAACTCCATATTTCAAAATTTCCATTTATTTGTATTGCTATACAACAACGTATGTTTAAATACTTATTAGACGTTATCAGAGAGCTATTTATTTATTTGAATATAACTGTGATTCCCCTATCTCATGTATTAAAATACTCTGATTGAACGTTCAAAGTAATCTGTGTACGTAATGTATGACTTTCACCTAGCGTAAAGCAAGAAGAGTTTGAGCGGTAGGCGAGATTGCGCAGAACCCGGAAAGATGGGAAGGAATTAGATTGACGTGTTGCGAGTGAAGGGAGAAGTGAATATGTTATTGGAAGACTCGTTGGTTAAATTCCTGTGTTGATATAAGGTGGTCGCTGAAGCTTATCATCAATTTTGTGCATCTACGACACAAGCTAAATGCTTGAATTTTTCGTAAGCGTTGTGTATATTTTCAAAGGAAATGTTTTACTGTAAAACATTTTTGAAAGTTTGTGTATCTGAGCTAGTTCTTTGTCAGAACTAGAGTTGTACGGAGTTTGCGGTCATTCTGGAAAAATACAACCAAGGTATGTGGTGCGCAATCTCTCCTCCTGAATGGGGATAGTTGGCGCAAACGTCAAGTAGGAAAGTTTGCGCAGTTCATTCATGTAATACAATGAGAGGAGAGTTAGTGCAAAGTTACGTATAAAGCAAGATTAGAATGCTTTTTGGTCCAGGCTCACTACTTGACAGAGGAATACACTGTGTGAAGAGCATAAAATTCTTTTACTCTCTCCACTGATGATTGTATTAGTAAAGTTTATAAACACTGCCAAGAGTAAGAAACGTAACATTTAATAGTAATATTCAGGCTGCTTGAGCTAATTACTTTTGGTAATACAACAGTTTATAATGTTTTTGATAACAAGTAGTTTCTATTTGGTTCGTACTATCGCATGTTGTTTTGTTCTCATGTGCAGTCTCTCCTAACAATGTGCGCAATCTTGTTAGTAGTACCTAGTACGAGAGTTTGCGCAAATTAAGGGGTTTGAAAAATCATTAAACATAGACTGACTTATATCAAAGATTACTAACTGTAATTGTGGCTAAGGTGCAACAAAATATATTATGTATTTTTTTAGACACTTGCACCAAAAAATAAATTTTACTGATTTTTCTTCAATTGTGCGCAGTCTCTTCCGAATTTACGATAGTAATTATTTCAGTACGTCTTTCATCTTTTCATTCATCAATGAGTCAAAGTAATTCAATGTAATTCTCGTAACTCATGAATTGAGTCGTTGTAGTAGAAATTCAAATTCATTAAAGTATGTAATATGATAAGCATGAATATCAGTGTTTGATTTCATGAGTGGTTGGGATCTTTTGGGATTTTCCTTTCTGCAAAATCCTTCACTCGCTCTGTTATCCGAAAAATATGTCCAGAGTCTGGCACTTGAACGGTCGTAAAACACATTCTGCATGTCTGAGATTTTTTTTCCTTTCGGTGGAAATTTCACACATCGAAAACTATAATCATTCAAAGCATAGTTCATGCACTTGTTAATACCTTTTTTACTTTAATTTAGGATCCAGACAGGCCCTTATGGCCTAAGTCTGTCACACGTTTGAGGGATAACGTTTGTTGACGTTCACCATAGAGGGCAGGGACGGGTCAGAAAGCGACCAGATTCTTCGATTTAGTGCCATACCGGAAACTGATGAAACCTGATGAAACTGAGAAAAAAGCTAAGAGAATCTCATACAGAACGACCAACACGCTTGAACCTGCGTTCTTCACCACTGCTGATATGAAGTCCGTAACAGTAACCAATAGACCGCGGGGACTGGGTAATTCCTCTTTAATGTCATTTGTGGCTCGTGGATCATGATACTTTTTTTATCAGAGTTAGAATTAGCTTCTGTACAAAAGCCATACCTTGTCGTAATATCACTGACATAACGTTGCTGGCTAAAATAACATTTATTTAATTCGGGTTGTGACATATCAAAGTAGTATAATTTCGCTCCTCATTACCTTGAAAAATCCCGTCTCTCTAAACCCAATAGTAACATAAATATACAACTCCACTTTGAAAATACACTTATCATTAAGTTAAAGCAAGCAAAAACTTTCTTCGCCTGTCCCGTAAACTTTAATTTAAATACGTTACACGTCTGTTAGCCGATCACATGCACGAATTGTTTTATATAATTCATACACGAAGCGAAAAATATTTGTGTGTCCTTTTATTACTATTTATTCATTCATATAATTCATGAATCTTTTGTATCGAGAGAATACACATGTTCGTTATGTTCTCATTCATGAACTTATTTATTTATTCGTTCATGTATTTCAGGTAGATCATGTACGTTTAAAATGACCGGGAAATACATTATTTTATTCCCATATTTATAAACGTTGCTAGGTTTGAAGCAGATCTGTAAAGAGGGAAGTAGAATTGTATAGAACTGTTTATTGTGTTTTGACATGTTGCATTCACTAGTCAATATATTATTCAAACCTAATCCTTGCGTGTCTCTGGTTTCGTATTTTTACTGTATTTTGCCCACAAAAATCAATGATCAAAGTGGCAATAGAGGATCAAAATCTGTGCGTAAATACTGCATTGTTTTTACCCTAGATTTGAACACAGCTCTTGGTAAAACAGTGCGCAAATCCATTATATCGAATTTGAAAATTGAGAAGTCGTTTATCAGCAAACATTCCCAAGTGTCAATTCTTGGAGATAGCAAAAGTACGCCTACTGAAAAGTACACGTAAAATTATCAAAAATAACTAAAAATACAGGGTATTGTACAAATTAGAAGAATTAGATTATTATAGGCCCCTCACACTTTCAATAATAGTGTTATGACCTTGCAGTAGTGACATAATTACTTTTGTCTATCTCTTGCCGTTACTGTATTCTAGCTGATTTCCCCGCCTGTTGGTGTGAGATGAAGAAAATATGTTGGCAACAGTCATCGGGACTGTCACCAATATTCACTTCCCCGTGACGGGCAGGGTCCCATGGTGCAGATCTGCCAACATACCCCAACTGGGCGGCGGTGCTCTCATAGGGAAGTTTTGCCTCATTATTGTAACCTACTCGTGATGGTACACCTTCACAGCAAATTTTATTTCTCTAGTTTCAGTGGTTTGGAAAAATGCGTTTTGGGGACGCCATTTTGGATTAAGATGGCGACTTTTTTTTAACGTTTTATTATATTATCGTGACCTACTCGTGATGATACATGATGGTACACCTTCATACCAAATTTCATTCCTCTAGCTCGAACGGTTTAGAAAATGTTTTTTGGGCGGCCATTTTGAATCCAAGATGGCGACAGATATAATTTTCCACACGGGTCCAATATCTGATCATGTGCGAAAAATTATTCCAAACGATCAAGCCATTTTGGCGTGATGATAACACAAACGCAGTCACTTTCATTTTTATATAGATTAATAATGGTGAGGATCCGGTGCTTTCAAGTTTATTTTTTCTTGATCAATAATATGATTGGTCCATGTCGCAATATTTTACATTTTTGTGATCGTCACAATCATGTGAAATTTTGAATGTTAAACTTTTTAGTCTCATAAAATCGCCAAAAATGAACTATTAAATGAAACTCAACTATTTTGTAAATAAAGACCATATAAATATAATTATTCCATATGTCATGAACGCCCTAGAGAGACTCGTTAGAGGTAAATGGAGAAAATGGATCTTTTGAGGAAAAATTTTCTTCTCTTACAGTCTTCGTCTTAGAGTATGTTGTTGATAGAATAAATGTGAAGTTGTAATGATTTAGTATATGGTTATCAGCTGCGCTATTTTAATGCATTGAAGCTAGTTCATATTGCAATACTCTTCAGTAGTGTGTTAGGAGATTATCATAGCTCTGAAGGAATAACTACGTGGCAGGAAGGTTGGTTTCCAATTTGTGGATCCGAGCTCAGATCCCTGCACGACAAGAATTTCCTGTATTCTTACTTATTGTACTGTATACCACTGCCACTATTGTTTGTATGCTATTGTTTATCGTATTATCTTGTAATTTATAGTCGTTTGCTTGTCAGAAAACACGTTTCAGTAGTTGCCACTACGAGATCACCATGAACTCGTTGCTAACGTGAGCAAGGACATTTTGGAGCAAACGTATTTCATTATAACATTCCTATAACCCGTACTCACTATAGTCTCCCCATAAGTCAGATCCGAATTAACAGGGGGATAAAAAGGCTGCAGCCCAGGGCTGCCACTGGTTCAGAGGCTCCGCTAGAGGTAAATCAATAACCTATTTTAACAGTAATGACCACAGGGGATAGGTAGCAGAGCCTTAAGAGAGTTAACAGTCCAGTCTCCCAATAGCTAAATCCAGCACTGCCCATAATGCATTCTAATACCTTTGCCCACTACTCATCCTTGTACAAATATGTAGGGAACAGTCGCTCTTCTGAAGTTTTGTCCAGAGGAGGTTCTACTGCGTGTACTACTTCAACCGCACAGCATCAGGTCCTTAAAATCGTCTGTGACGTTCACACTGATGGGCAGATAATTCAGTTGACTAGTCCGCAAAATCAGGTAATATTCATAATACTATTGTTATAGTGAATGTATCATCTTATAAATTAATTATATACTGAATAACAAGTCAACTTTACTTTTTTTGTCAAGTTCCTATTATTACATAATTGTAAAAATATACTAATACTTATCAATAGTATAGGCTACGTTATAATGTGAAGCTACGTACCTTTCGCGGAAGCTTACATGCACACCACCCTCAGGAAAACAAAGAGTTGTGTCGCCTGAAACAAGATTGAACTCGATATTAATGACGAAATCCAAAACGTATGCAAATACGGTCATCACATTTATTTTCCTAGTCATATCTGATAACTCTACTGTAAAAAGAATTACAACTGTAATTCTGAGAACATGTTTCATTATACACAATAATGCCAAGTATTAAGAGATATTTGTCAATACCATATCAACCCCAGCATCAGCTCGATGTTGGCCGAGATAAATATCGGGCGATTGCGGCATTGATCGATCAATGACGAATGGCAAACATTTTTGCCCATATTGGCCGATTATCGGGGATCGATGTCTATAAGTATCGGAGAGCGATGTCCATCAGTATCGTTGATTGATAATGATCGCTATCAGAGAGCATCTGCTTTTGACATTAATCGATATCCCAGTGCTTCAATTGAAAATAAATATGTACAGGGGAGGCATGAAGATTAAACTATTGCATAGACTCTAGACATTGTTCACTCTATAGGATTTTGTATTATTTTATGACAATTACTCAGACCCCGTGGTCCAGTTGTTAGTCACTGACTTTCTCTCAGGCTGTGATCCACTAGTGTAACACTTGGAAAACAAATTAGAAACGTTACGAGCATGTTCACACACGCTCTTCCGAACGATGTCAATAGGTATCGCGCGATAAGATTTTCAGACAGTGGTATTTCTTCTCTAAGCTTCGTATTTCAAACTGAAAAACTCCCCCCCCCCTTGTTTTCTGGTTGACATATAACATGATTCTTAAGTTTCTGAAATAACATTCACTGTTGAAATATTATACGACGCCAATGTTGGTCGATGTTTATTAGAACGGCCAACCTTGATCGATATCCGTGTTATTGGCCCAGTATTGCCCCGATATCTTTGTGCTGCTAGTGAGGACTACATATACAAATCGAAATAAAATGTTTAACGATGTTATGAAAGGAAGTAAGATATACCGGTACCTATCACCTTACGGAAACATACGTTAACTGAAAGGATTGAAAAAGTTTTGTAATTAGTTTGTCGAATAATTTGTAGTATTAGCCCCTCTGACCGCATTTCTCTTTTCACTCAAGAAAAACAATGTTACGTTCCTCCTTTGAATTGGATTTTCAACGAAATTTGTGATTTGTTCTTAATTCAGTCATAGTTGCACAATATTAAACTTCCCATTTTAATTTTAACTATGTTACAGTATTGATCCTATAATTGTTTGCTGTTCTTATTCCATCGGTAATTGCTATTTAACCCAAAGTAAACAATAACAAATTAACGTTTATTTTGATGTTTGACAGGTTATGCTATGTAATAGCCTTCGAGTATTTATCAGCTTCCACACAACGGGGGAAATTGTAATATAAACATAAAAATGGTCAGTCAGCATAATTTCTCCATGTGGATAGATTTCTAGACTTTGTTAATAACCAGTTAATTATCGATATGAATTATGCTTGTTTAACAAATAACATAATTAGTCATCAATGGGTCGTTATTCGTTTTATTTCTATAAGAGCAATCGTAAATATTAAAATTAAAGTATCGCTTAAAACTTGTGATGTTCACATCTACACACGATTTTGTGTGTGCTTTGCTCCATAAAATTATTGTCCAATATTAGTATTAATACTAAAGCCAAAATTGTAAATGTTTTAAAATGGTCTATGAAATAACTTATTTGTGTGTATTGTAGACTATGCAGTATGGTGATCGTAATCGAATAATATAACAATTAACTCGAATTCAAGACTGTTACAATTTCAACAGGCTAACATTTCTGATTGAGGTTACTTTCTTTCCATTGAAACCAACATTTACGTGCTTACAGTCCAATGCATCCCTGACCGTCTTTAAACCTACATTTTTATTAGAACAGTTTGAAAACACGTTATATTAATCATGTGAATTGTGGTTTTCATTTTTTTTTTTAACGTTCTTTGTTTCAATCTTTGCAGTTTTGTGTTTTGGTATCTTGCTTTGTTTCAATTTAAAAGGAAGAGAACCCAGACTGTTATTGTTCTCTCTCAGTGAATCAGTTCTCTTCTCTGAAACAATGCTGTTTCTTTGATGATTCCTCGTCCGCAGTCCCCATGAGATACATTTCCATACACCGTTTCATTTCTTGTTGACAATATACAAAGTCTATTTGCTTTCTTCAACAACATGGCTCCATAGGAGGATCATTCCACAAAAAAACAATCATTGATCCCAGCTGCTACATTCAATAAAACAGTAGATTGAGTAAACCAAAGCAAAGAAAAATAAGCAGAAAAATATCTACCCGTAGGAAATTAAAATCATACTAGAACGAATCCATTCCCAATTCCCAACAAAGACATATTGTGTTACGGGAATTTCACGGTCTTTGATAGCGGCATCGTTCACTTGTCCGTTTCATCAATTACTACAATAGAACGTGACAAATGTTGTTTCTAATCTGTACCTTGAATAGCAGTTTAACAGTGTGCAAATAACGTGTCTAATTAATTGATACTGAAGCCTGCTGAAATTGTTTGACGAAGACCACAATCCCATTCCTGTATCTATGTTTACAGCGCATTCTCCTGAAAGAAATACAGGACTATATAAAAGAAACGAACAATTTCAACAGTTCTATAAATAGTTTGAAAATTGCCGAAATCTTACACTAGGATGAATTGAAAGAAGATTTCATATTTTTTTTCACCCGAATGGCTACATTATGTGTCAAGCACTTGCACGTGGCGACAAATATTTTTTTTCTATCAGGTAAGATAAATTAACTCGAAAATAATTCAGCCGAGCGTCCGTGGCTCAGTGGTAGGGCGTTTGTTTAGTATTCGGGGATTCGTGGCTTCAATCCCAGCGGCCTATCATCCTGACTGAGGTTTTTCCAGGGTTATTGCCTCAGTCACAAGAGTCAAATGCCAGGATGGTACCTACAACTTAGACCCTGACCAACGCCTTCCCGCATCCATTCCCCTCATCTTTCCTGGCCAGAGCTTTAGATGCCAAAAGGTCATAAGTAAAATTCAATTGCTTGTAGTGCAAAAACACCGTAATAGCCTTACCACATTTAAGACGGCTCTGAACACAAATTTGAAGTAGTCTCATCGAGCTCAATTCTATTTCCCGAAATAGATAATGACTTTTGGATAAAACCGAATTTAGGGTTGAAAATGATACTCTTGGTTGACATATGGACTTTTTGATTGCACCATTCTAGTAGACCAGTGGTTCTCAACGTATTTCACTCGGGTTTATCATATGACCTGACAAGAACGGCCAGTGACTCGGTCTTACGCGCGCGTAGCTTTCCTTGTTACCTTTTTCAAAATAAATATTGAGTGAAATTTGGTCTTCCCAACAGGTTTTACTAAAACACTATATTAAGGTAAAAGGCAATGGCCCCGAATATGATATCCCTTTTTATTTTACTATATTAATGAAAGAGAAAGAAAGATAATCGATCGAACAAAAAAATTGCAAATGTAATTTTGATATATTGATCCATCAAATACATAAATAATACATGTGTATCAGAAGCAGGGTTGAAGAAAAATCACGATTTTTGTCAAAAAATCATTTTTGTTGATTTCTTATTTAAATCGACTTTTTATTTAAATCATTTTTTATTTAGACCCTAAATAACTTGTGGCACTGATAAAGCTACTAAGTTAATTTTCCTTTTCAAATACCTTAACCAGAAAAACCTAAAGTCAAACTCACAAAGATGTGGTGGTCGCTAGGAAAGATCGATACAAGATGAATTAAGTGATTTCAGAGGAATATACATCGTAAATTAAGTTCGAAAACTAAACAATTTACTATGTTTCTAGGTATGTGCTTTCCCTTGACATTTGTGTCTTCCTTTCTTCCTAAGCAATTGCAAATTTTATAATCGCAGTTGCCTCTTTTCTCCAGCCTACATATTCCTAACGGAATACTCTATGATTTAAGTTTACTAAGATAAAGTTTAGTTCAATTTACTTCAGCTCTCAAAATTGTACTATCAATTTGGGAACACCCTATAACAATATTCCATAAAGTAAGAGAACTAGTTTGGAGTAGGAATGGCCATTTCCGAGAAGAATAGCTTTCCGGTTTACGGAAATCACATTTTCCGTTTTCCGCTTTTCCGGAAAATTTACGGTTCCCGCTTTTCCGGAAAAATTTCCGCATTCTGGAAAATTTTCCGCTTTCTCCTTTTCCGGAAATTTTCCGTCTTCCGCTTTTTTGGAAAATCTTCTGCTTTCCAAAAAATATTCCGTTTTCCGCTATTCTGGAAAATTTCAGTTCATCGTTTTCTGGAAATTTTCCGTTTTCATCATTTTGCAGATATATTTTCCTGAAAAGCGGAAATTAACTCAAGAGAAATCCTGTTCTATCTTAGGATGGAGAGCAAGATTTCGGTCTGTCTATATGGATAATTACCGGCTTGATCTTTCAGAACATTTATTAACATCTTTTATTACTGAGTTGTTTTCTATATATTGCTACAGTATTTGTACGACGGATAAAAGAGAGTGTTTCTAGAATTAGGAAGTATATGAAGCAATTATAGTGCCGATCTGAAAAGTATGCTAATAAGCCAACCTCTTATTAATACATCGTGTCCGTCTACGATCCCGACCTCTCAACTTTTTAGCTTACATACTATGGAACATTTTCGACAATCTTACGGGATAAGTAAAGCAAACCCAGCTTTTATGTTTCCATCCTCCTTAATCAATACAGCAATTCCATGAATTTGAAAATATTAGTACTTAAATTATTACGTTATATTAAGAACAGGAACAAACTGACACAAATTATACAATTAGGTATTTAGCTATTTCCAACGGATTGATGTTTTGACGACCATCCACCATCTTCCGACAACGATATGACACTTTAAAAAATATACAATTAGATAACAATAATAAATTGATACATCCTTGTGGCCATTGCCCATTTTGAACAAGATGACAGCCGTTTTGTGTTTGATTATTTAATTTCTAATAGCTGTAACAACAATTTTGAAATTAAAACGGTTGAAAAGTCTAATATTACTGTTTCCCAATGACATGAAACTTATTGGTAACTAGAAAATTTTGAACAAATTTTATAATATTAATCTTTAATGTACGAAATAATGGTCAAGGTTAAACTAAAGTGGATAATACATTTTTCTCAGCAAAATTAAGAAAGTTAAGGTTGTCAGTTATTCTTGTGTAATGAGATCTATTAAACTAAACTATTTTGTTCAACTCTATATCAACATTATTTCAATGCTATAATTTAACCATATCATCTGGGAAATTCATCCTTCCTTTTGAAAAAAAAAAGAGAGTATAGAGAACACCTCACTTAGGCTAACAGTATTTAACTCTTACTATGTTTGGAAAATTGTTTCAAAATGAGAATTCGAGAATTCTTTAATTTACATTCCGCATAGTTACAAGCATTAAATAGCATATATTTCCAATGTGTGCGCAGCGGCTTGTTTACACGAGTTTCGCGAATTGTTCCAGTATTTTCTGCGAAATGACACTTGGTGTAAGTCTACATTGGTTTAGAATAGTGAGATCGCAACGATGTGTTAATGCCGTGATAGGAAGGACATCGAAGAGACACTATTAAAATAAGTTATTTTAACCTAACCCCACTATATGTACAAGTGTTAGCCCTTCATTCTCAATTGGTCGCCATGGAAAAATTCTGAAGCTAAGGACAGTGAAAGAAATAAAAAGCTTTGGAAAGTCCTACTGTATATACAACAACATATTCTAATGTAGTTTGTAGGTATAGCTTCGTGGGAAAGTTTATGATTTGTATAGAACATCTTTTATTGGGTCTTTGAGTTCATTATTTAATGACACCTTGATAACAGTAATTGCAACTGCAGATAAGGTGAATGCTAAAGTAAGATCCACAGTCCTTTCTTCCTTTACGTAAATTGTTTATTGCAAAGCAGTTTTACCAGCGGTTGCCGGTATTCCCGGTTAACTTTTCCATTTTGTCTTGTGCGGTTATTTGTGCATATATGTATGATCACGGGCCCATATGTGTGTATCCACTCTTCTCAGATACCTTGATAACAGTAATTGCAACTGCAGATAAGGTGAATGCTAAAGTAAATACACAGTCCTTTCTTCCTTTACGTAAATTGTTTATTGCAAAGCAGTTTTACACTATCAAACAACTACAAATAATTTCAAAATGCAGTGAATGTGAAAAATTCGTCACATGGTTCCACTTTCTATATATACTGTACGTTGAATTATATGGCTATCATACATTTAATGTCAATATTGGAGTGCACATAAAAATAGTTAATAAATTAGAATCTTTGAGTTCATTATTTAAACAAATCTTTATAAAATGGTAATTTCAAATGTAGAAATACGCATAAGGCAATTTAACCTTTTCTTTCTTTACGGGAACTGTTCGCAGAAAGCAATTTCACACTACTTAAGCACTACTAATAATTTAAAAAAGGTAATATAAATGGGAAAAGACGGAGAGAAGGAAGAAGAAGAATCAGTTGAAATAAAATTCTTAACTTTGCTAGTCGTGTACAATGAGAAAACATTTTGGCAAACTTTTTATTTATTATTCACATCCTATTTATTTCATGATCAGGTGGAACCCAGAGCCCGGCCCTTCCTTTCCAACTAGCTTTGGATTCTCTTAGTGTGTTGAGGAGTTTCCCCAAGTTTTTGTGGTTTCGGGCTGGACGTGTGTACATATGGCAATTTATATAATTAAATTCACTTGATTTACTATATATCTCTTCTGCTTGTGACTTTCCATGTTTCTGTGTGGCAATCATTCGATTTTCGATGGTGTATATGTCAGGATATAGAACGTTCAGTCCAGTTTGTTTCATTGTAATGCTAGACCCGGAGCCCGGTCCTTCCTGTTCACACCAGCCTGTTGGATTCTCTCTTACTTTGTATATATAATAAAGGAGTTTTCCCATTGTCCTTTTTGTAGTTGTGTAAGTGTACCATCGTTTTGTGATTCTGGTTTTGTACCAGCGGTTGCCGGTATTCCCGGTTAACTTTTCCATTTTGTCTTGTGCGGTTATTTGTGCATATATGTATGGTCACGGGCCCATATGTGTGTATCCACTCTTCTCAGAGTCTGAGGTTTTAAGTTTTCATTAGTTATTATTCTTTTTCCTTTTCGGTATTCCGGTTTGTGTGGGTTGTCCGGTATTCCGGTTAGGCCGCCTGGTGGTTATGACTGTGGTTATTGTTTTTGTGAGAATTTGGATTTTATTTAAGGCCCTTAGGCAGCTTTGACTCAGGCCTATTATTTTAGTATTCTAAGTTCCTCTTTCATATAGAGACAATTTGGTTTAGTGGTCACCCAGCCATGTACTGACCAGGCTCTTGGCTGCTTGACTTGCTCTTGGCTGTTGGTTTCATCTCTTTCATTTTCCTCATTTTTTGGTTGGTGGGGGGAAGTACTCTGATAAGCACACGAAGCAATCCAAACGAACACTGTACAAACTAACATGTGAGCCGCAAAATATTAGACGAAAGTGTATATCACTAGTCCACACATACTTAACATTACTAAAAATTATGCAAACATGATACTTAAATAACTATAAAACTTAAATGACTAATTTCTACATTTAAAATGAACCATTGATCATAGTGTTATGGTAAATATGTCGTGAAATCCAAACAGAAAATTAAAATTCTAACCACCGATGAAAAAATTAGAAAGGGTGGGTTGTGTGGGGTTGTGTGTGCTAAACAAAATGTTGGCAGCAAGGAGGGGGGGAACTTAAAGCGGTCCACCAATCTGTGGGGGGTGGAAATAATGGTGAAGCCCTCTTAAGATTGACATAAGGCTTCCTCCTTCCTGTACTTTACAATTATTTTATAAGGAGCAATGTAGCTAAGTGGTAGAGCTTTTAGTAGTAAAGAAATAACATAACCAATTTATCCTTCCTGAAAAGTAAAAATTAATATTTCACACTGGCCATTACGGCCTCCTGATTTCAACCCTGGGAATTCCTAAAGAGATTACTTCATTGGTCTTGGTGTGAGGATACCTTTACATTTCCAATTCTGAATGGATTTCGAGAAACGATTTCTTTTCAATAAATTTTATTTAATAATAAAAATAAAACAATAACAAAACAAATTAAGAATAAGGTAACAAAGTTATCTTGAGAACTTAGGAATTGTTATGACATTGAAAATTCACAAATATAAAGTAGGGTGATTTCGTGAGGTATCAATCCGTTTTACAAGTATACATTAAACCGAACTTCGTGATGCGAAGCTCTCAATCCATATAATGGAGTTTATAAAAGGGGGAATTACATTAGTGAACTTTTCTTGCTTTACATATAAATACTAATGATACATATTTCTAATTAATTGACAATATCCAATTTGGAGAATACTTTATCTCTCAAGCTATAACTTAAATTACTACATACAGAATAAGAGAATAGGGACCAATCGGATACATTTAACAGAGAGAGAGAGAGAGAATGAGAGAAGATAATTAAACAAGAGTAATCAAATCATTTCCCATAACCAAAGTCATCTTAGTGTTCAGCAATCTCATAGCAAGAAGTTCCATTGTCACTTTTCTTGTAAGGAGGCCGTTTATATCCCGTATGACTTGTGACGAAAACTACTTTCACTGTTGCAATCATTTCGTACCAGACTTCACTCTAATTCCTTCCCGTATCGTTAATACCTTTACTATAACTACTTCAAGTATTTTCTTCTCAAAAATAGATAATCTCAAACTAATATTATTTCTTAATGCAAAGTGCTATGGAAACACAATTGCTGAAAAGATTCTGAATTAACTTAACCAAACAAATACTAATACTCCATATCCATCTCGGTATGGGGGATTATAGAAAAACATTATTCTAAATTTTCTAAGTCTACAAATTAAATTAAAATAGATCTGACCTTATTGTATCGATGTTCGTCGTTCTTCTTCTAATCACACACTGACATAACAAGACGAATACGAATAGCATTTTAAGCGCTTTCTGATTGACGTAGTTTCTTCTGGAAATTTCGACGTGACGTTAATTGTTGTGTTATCTTCAGAGAATTAGTGATTGCACGTGTTGTTTATTTCAAGCCAAATTACGTCTTTTAATTTTTTGGGAAAACAAGGGATCTTGCGGTTAGAAATTAAGGAGAGCAGAGTCCATTTTTCCTGTTGATTAATTCTGAAAGTATATCATTCCGGAGTCAACCAACTTTTCGTGGTTTCCAAAATTATGTTGTTACAATAATAATATATAGTCACTTCCTTTACTAATTGCTAAAATAGCTTTGCAATCAATACCACAAAATCCTGTTGAGTGGCATGATTTCATCATATATCATCATATATGCGATTCATTCTCAAGATGGAAATACATTCATTTCCCTTTTGTCTCATATCCTTTGTTACAAACACGGTTTATGAACCATAGACCGTCACTATTCCATAATAAGGAAAATAGATTGGGATTTTGAATAAGTTAGGAAAGGGAAAAATATAGAAGGAATAAATTCAATATTCTGAAACAGATTATTTAATTTATCTGCCACAATTGACAACTAATTAGACTCAAGAGCTCATCAGGCACCGCTGGTAAAGTTGTTAATACAGGAAACATTTTTTTTATTTTTCACGTACCAACCCCATTCGGTTGGTTCTAGCTTATTTCCAAACCATAACTGGACTTGAAGGTATGCTCTTAACAAATGGTGTTTGGCAGCTGCAGACGCTGGAGGTAGATTTGCAAGATTAAAGATAGATAACAACGAAAGTCACCCAAGGGTTTCTCTGTATAATCTGTATCGAGGGGAATCAAGATCCTCACCTTCCTCACCACCGTACAGTCTTACAAAGAATTTTTCTCCTGTAGCCACTACAATTTCAGGGACTTGATTTTTACTATTAAAAAGAGTCAGAGAACGAGCCAAAGCGTTATGTTTTTTAATAAGTTTGAAAGCGAACTTTTTGCCATTCTTGAAAAGAGCTGATATTGTGTCACAGCCAGTTATTGCATATAATGCAGGTATGGAAGCAGAAAGGGATCCCATTTTCTCATTAATCATCCCAATATCGTAACACTTACTTTCTCTTGTGGTAGATTTTGGTTTTACGAAGTACAGATGATCTTCTGGTTTTGAGCGTCCTATCATAATTGCTAACAAATCAGTATCTGTACCAACAATAGCAACTGACTGTTGTGTAGCACACACATTAATATCTGTTGACACGATCATTTCATCAACATCTCCTGATTGCAGGACTTTAATGTTCTGAGACAAGAACAATGGCGTAAGTTTTTCGATGAGACGTGCCTTATTCAGTGAATTGCAGAGAAAATCATCCTGCTTCGCGACGGGGACCATTTGCAATTCAATGTTAACTGTAGTTGTCACTCTAGATCGTGCCCTCCTTTGTTGCTCTGTTCTTCGTATTTACCACGTTATAGCCATGAAACACTACAA
>JAGDQP010040355.1:885-17329 GCA_022664845.1 Lepisma saccharinum | reverse complement strand
AATGCCGTTATCATTTTGTTGTACAAGAAAGGGGACAAAGAACGCGTCGAAAACTACAGACCAATTAGTTTACTGTCAGTTCTATACAAAATGTTCACCAAAGTTAGTTTGAATCGTATTGAACGGGACTTAGATTTTAACCTGCGAAGGGAACAAGCCGGATTTCGTCGTGGATTTAGCACAATGGACCACATACAAACATTGAATGAAGTTATGGAAAGGACTAATGAATATGAACTTCCACTATGTTTGGGATTCATAGATTTCGAAAAGCTTTCGATTCGGTCTCCTTGTCAGCAGTACTTAAATCACTTGAACATCAAGACATCGAAAATGCATACATCAAGCTACTGCGAAACATTTATTCGACTGCCACATCTGTCATTAGACTACATCAAGAAAGTGAAAAATTTAAAGTTGGAAAAGGGGTAAGGCAAGGAGATTCAATTTCTCCAAAACTGTTTTGTGCGGTCCTGGAGAGAGTGTTCCAAAATTTAAACTGGGATGAAGTTGGAATAAAAATTAATGGCGAATATCTTCATCACCTACGGTTTGCTGATGATATAGTCCTGTTTGCTTCAAATGCGGAAGAACTACAAACCAGAATGTAAGAACTGAATAATGAGAGTTCGAAAGTAGGCCTTAAAATGAATTTAAGTAAAACAAAGGTCATATACAATCAACATGCTGCAAAAAGGGAAATAAAGATTAACGGAGAGACAATAGGCATAGTTGCTGAGTATGTTTACTTAGCCCAGCTCAAAACATCGAATGCCAAGTTGACTGATGAAATAAATAGAAGATGTAAAATGGCGTGGAGTTCGTTTGGAAGACTACACTTTGTTTTACTTTATTACCAATGTGTCTGAAGCGTAAAGTTATGTATCTTATTATTAATGTGTCTGTATTATCAATGTGTCTTACTTGTGATGATATACGGCTGTGAAACTAAGACATTGAATGCGCAAACGATTTAAAGATTGAGAGTCACCCAAAGAGCAATGGAGAGAGGCATGCTAGGAATAACCAGGAGGGACAGGAAGACAAATAAATGGATTCGCGCACAAACAAAGGTAGAGGATGTAATCAACAGCCGGTCACATAGCTAGACGAACAGATGGAAGGTGGACGACAAATGTACTCCATTGGATTCCTAGAGAAAAGAAACGACCGAGACGACGTCCAAATGTAAGATGGGTAGATGAAATCAGGCATTTTTCAGGAGCTACATGGATGAGGATAGCAGCAGGTCGAGATATGTGGAAAGAAAGGGGGGAGGCCTTCATCCAGCAGTGGATAGAAAGCGGCTGAATATGATATATATAATTCAATCAACAGAAATCGCTTCTGCTTCACTTTCGTCCCGGAATGAAACGCTGTCGGGTTGTAGCGTCATCTCTCATACCGCATCACTCCTCATCAGGGACGTATTTAGGGGCTCCGAAGTCCCCGAAATTCGTCATTAAAAAAATTGGCAAAATTATATGGACTTCCGATATTTCGGAAAGGTTTGACCATAGTTGCCATAAATGTTAAGTATACACTCAATTGCATATCTCATTATATTATTTCTAAGAAAATAATTATCATAAGTTTATTTCATGTAATTTAACATCACTATAATTGTCCATGAATTTTCAATAAATGTTAATTTTTAATATACACTGTAAATTTTCTGAAAATTCAATGACAGTTTATGGTGCCCAATAAAGCAAAGCTACCCAAGCTTAGCAGCAAATCATTTACTTTGTACGTACATACAGACCATATATTGTTATTTAAACTGTTTTCTACGGCTGTATAGTGTAAAATATGAATATGTTAAAACTTTTGTTCATAGAGAGTAAAATATCAGATGAACTTCTGCTTCAGTAACTTATTCATACATCTGGAGCTCTACTACTGTCAAAATTTCTCGAACGGTTCACAACATAACAATATCTACTGACAAATAGCAAGTCAGACAATCAATTAATATACATATTATAATAGATCGAAGTACGACTCAGCCCCCGTGATGCAGTGATTACCGTTGAGCACTTCGAAATGACGCTGGGCAGACTGAACCGGGATGAAACCTAGACAAAAACCCTGGCCTCTATCTTACTCATACTTGCCCCCGGAAGAGATCTTAGCGAAGGATACCATCTCTCAAACATGTGACGGGCCTAGACCACAATTGCCCATAAATCACCATAGTGTTAAAATTCTTCGAACAGTTTGCAAGATCTGTATTTACTAAGAGCTAGAAGTGCACACTTCGCTGCTTGAAGTTGTAGATCTCGAAGTTTTTGCACGAAGAGACAAAATTTCAAATCAACTATTAATTTTGGTATTGTAGTGCAACTACCAAGTTTATTTTAACACCTTGCAACACTGTTTGTCATGATCAACAGGGAAGTGCCTATTATAGCAGGTAATAAAAGGAACAGGAAACGGGTATATTAATATTGAAGAGTTGTGAAAGGCTTTCAGCTATGTCAAGAGCATCAGCAGATGCTATACTGTGTACTAAGATAGATTCTATCATTTATACTCGTACTTAGCGGCGCCTGCCGCCCGGAAGACCCCAGTTTGATTGGCTATTCTTGCACTTCCCCCACCGGTAGCTCCGTCGCTTACTTCCTTCTCTGTTTACGACATTGGAGCTGAAGAAAACAGCCTTTTTTTTCTCCCTCTCTCTCTCTCTGGGATGGGCTTCATCGGCTACTGGACCAGCATCTTTGAACTGTAGCTTGTAAAGCTCAGAGAACTCTACAATGGAATACAGATGCATGTCTTTCCCCATACGCATGACTTCCACTCTTATGAACTATGGAAACGATAGTGTGGCCATGAAATCCTGGTACGGAAGGGTTTAGAAAGGCATCGCAACGAGACGAAGTAGAGATGCGAAATGAAGGAGAAATTCTCCAAAATTTTCTTACAGCAACAGACAATATACAGACCTGAAAGCTAACGTTTTATTGGAAATTCGAAACAGTCACGTTGCTGTTAGTTCACTATAGCGCCATCTATCGACTGAAGAACCTGAACTCCAGAAAATTGGTAGATCTACTACAAACAGATTCAAGGATTGATGGATTTAATTTCATGGACGAAATCACATTTCAGCTTCCGCTCGTCCTGCCTTTCGAGCAGAGACGTACGCAGAGGGAGAAGGTCCGGACCCACCCACCTCGGAATTCAGATTTTTGAAAAGGGGGGGGGGGGAAAGTAGTATTTTTTGAAGTATGTGCATTTTACGTAAATTTCACACCCAGACAGATCACGGACCTCCCCCCATCGAAGGCAACTTCTAGGTAAGTGCCTGATTTCGAACAAGGAACAAAGCTTTGTATTGCACAAATCTCTATTCTGTGGTAGATATGGCACAAAAAAAATATACCTGGTAGAAAATCTCCAATAACTTTACCAGTTCCCTTCTTGTCGTGGGCATTGAAAGGGAAAAAGATTTTGTCAATTGTTTTTGCAAGGAGGACTGGAATTTTTCAGGTTTCATGAACCTTCAAGCGTACTGTACCACACGTGCAATGCATACTATTGTTGCAAAGGTGGCTCCGCAAGTTGGTGATCACTGGTGTGCCAATGATTGAAGCTTTTCGGCTGCAGTGGACACGCCCAATCAGTTTTTAATTTGTGATATGACGCAGGATCTGTTCAATCTCCACGGGAAGTTATATAGGAAGTTTATGGTCTGGATATAGCTTCTCTGTGCCTGTAGTATTCCTTGGGGAGGAGTGGGGCGTTAAAAAGCAATTAAATAGTATCCTTCTTTCACTCGTGATGGTCTTATATTGAAATAAGTACAGTATCATTTAAATGTTTGGAGAGCTGTCAGAGGAAGCCACATTAAACTGTAATAAATTTTAATACGGATAAAGTTTTGTGATGGTTTGTGTTTTATATTGTGTCTCTATGCTTCGTTGTGATACTATCAGGCACGTACCTAGAAGTTGGTTTCGACGAGGGGAGGAGATCCAGCGCCTTCGAGGAGGTGTTATAGATCTGTCTGGGTGTGAAATTTACGTAAAATGCATATAATTTTGCCCAAAATTACACTAATTTCACCAAAAAAAAAAATCCGAATTTCGAGGGGGTACGCACCTCCTCTCCGTACGTCCCAGGATACTATGACCATTGAAAAACCAACAAATCTATCTACTAAACACTGTATACAGAGTGTTTAGAAAATGATGTTCGTAAATTGAAAGGTGAATTTCTCACACAGGGATAAAAAAGTCATTTCAATAAACGTAAAAGATGCGTAATTTTGGAACTAGAGGCACTGAATATGTAGTTAGGCGTCTTGACAAATGACGCAATATCTCGATAAATTATGACGTATTAACTTAACGAAAATTACAATCGAAGTTGTGCGTAATGACTATAATACGGTGAAGTGGGCGATTTCGGGAGCTCAGCATTGAGGGAATTACCCAGAGAAGAATATTATTGTCAAGTAATTAACCTTGAGCAGTAGATAAGTACAAAAATCTGCTTCTGAGCTGTACTGTTCAAGCGATAACTTGACTCTCAAATAATACACTTACACTAACTTTACATGTTTTGTACATATCCTGCCTGATATTCTCTTATATTTTGTGCTCAAGAAGTACGGTATAATGTTTATATGAAATGAGAGTTCATCATGTCTTTGTGAAAGTGAATTATTTAATACCTCTTTGGGCACTAAGTCTTCCACGTTTACTTTTCAAACATTTTGTTTACACATTTTGCTCACAATATGACCTAATAGGGTGGATCGAAAAAAAAAACACTTTATATAATTCGCTATATGGGCGGGGGGGAATTTTTAGGTCGATTTTCACAATTGCAGGGATCTGGCGGCAGCTTGAGATGTCGACCGATCGAACTGTTTTTTTTTTGCACGGAATATTGAAGACATTTGGCCAAAAATCCTCCCTATCCACATAGCGAATTAAAAAAAGTGTTGTTTTTTTTTTTTTTTTTTTTTTTTCTTCCTAATGACCTAATGAACTCATTTTCACATTGAACTTCTTCAATATTTAGCAAGAAAGGTTACGATTTTACTGTGTTCGAAGTAGCTCAGAAGGTTAAGGGGCCTCCTTGTGCCCGCCCCCACATATTTTAACAGTTTTCGAAATATTTCGAAATCTAAGAATACAGTATTATAAAAAAAATTGAGAACAGTATGTTGAGTAAACAGCTGAACAAGGTATTCTAAGAGTAATCAAATCGAAAGTATAGGATTTACAAAGATCCGGATAGATCCAAGAAGATCTCGATCTTAGAGGCACCGGGTACCAGGTGATCTGGATACTGACAAATAAACCTTTCCGGAACCAAGATCTAAATCCTAATAGCCGAACCCCGGATCTGGATATCATTACATCCAAATCTGGGTAGGATATCCGGATCCTTTTGTTCAAAAGTTAACTATAAAATGTAAAAAAAGTTCACCTTTTTAGAAATATAATCTTATTCATAAAAAATGGTGGGTGAGTGCACCTTCTAAGCCTCTGAAACGTTGTACAATAAGACAGTAACTATCTAATATTCGATTCAGATTCAAAGTTAACGCTCCATACGTTCTACTTGTAACGTAGACCCTATTGGTTCGGTGTTACTACGATGCTCAACTTTCGCACTTCAATAAATTTTCCATCAGCCATTTTCAATGAATCTAATTGTACATGGGAAACGTTTTAGTAATATTCCAACGTTCGAACTTGCTTCGATTGTTCTTTCCGTTGCATTTCTGTAGATTAGGGTTTCTCAAACTGGGTTTCGCGGGATGTGTGCAAGGGGGTCGCGAAGGAAGGTGAAAAATAAATTTAACTAGAGTTTTGTAGGTTAAAACTAATAAATTTCAAAGAAAGTATTTTATTTTGCTTGCTGTTTTAATAATTACTAAAGATAATGTAGTTTGCTGAATAGTTTTGGATAATATAATTAGAATATTTATTATAAATACAGGAAATAAACTGTTATGTTTGGAAATGAAAAGCAAATATTACACAAAATAAAATAATTGTGGGTCGCCGGATAGAAGGCATGGTGAAAGGGGATCGCCGGCTAGAAGACATGGTGAAAGTGGGTCGCAGGATGAAAAAGGTTGAGAAACGCTGCCGTAGATTATTTGGGGACCCGATTATTTAAGCACTTTTGCAAATTTAGCTGATCTTCGAAAGTGTTTGAACAGAGTGTTTGAACAGAGTTATGCCTCTACGATTTCCTCTCCAGCATTTACTGTGTCATTGTAAACTACGTCTGATGATGAATTGTTCCTTTATCCAGCACGAAAGCAATTACGATTAATAGAAAGGAGGAAAAAGAAAAAGAATATGCAGTCACGATGTTCACGTGCAGAATCAAACTCTAACACATCTGCCTGTGACGCTTTGTCACGTTTCTATCGCCAACATAGTAGCCTTTTGCATATTTTGCGGAATAATCCAGTGACAAATTCGTCTGTCGCAGAATGGTTTAACTTTTTCGACTGACTTTTTTTTTTAAGTAAAAAATCACTGTTTTTATTTCTATAGAACTGCGAAAACAAAAATAATCATCCTTCTTCATGTTATATTCCGGTTATGGCACAATTCGACATACTTAATAGTTGGAATTATTGACAGCAAAACAATAAAAAAAGCTTATTCTTTGTTGGAATCCGGTTTGTTTTCGATAAGATAAAATTAATTGTATGGGCGCTGCTTCGTTTTACAGATACACAGGTCCCAATCCAACTTAGAGCTCAACATTCACTTTAAAATGAAACGCTATACAAAACGAAGGTTTATCGAAAAAAAAAAAATCGTAAATGAAGCATTAAAAAATCCATTTACCTGTAAGCTAATCTGTGTCAAATGTTATGTCATCGGGTTGCCAACCTGATATAAAATGTTGACACACGTCAGTTCATTGACTATTTTGTACCAGAATTCATTTTTGACAACACTATCAACCCGATGATATGTCGTTTTAATTTCCATTGTCAACAATTTTCATACAAATACTTCCAATAATGTAATTTTACTAGTTAAGCTTCTATCCAGAAAGTTTAACTTCATTTACCGTTGTATGAAATCGATTTTGTAGGCTCTAGTTCGAACCGCTGTATCTCCAAAACGAAGCTGAATTAGACAAAATTATTACGTTTTTCTTATTTCGTTGTTTGGGTTTCAGAAATTCGCCTGCGAAATCTGACGTTCGAATTCTGCTACATCCCATAAAGAAGTGTACACTGCAATTCATAGAAAATAGATCGTGGGTTCACTTTGTAGGTCTGACGTGTTACATAATATAGCAATGCTAAACCAACATTCGATATAACTCTAAAATAAACGTCAATTCATTGTGCCTGTCACGCATATTATTTCTCTGTCCCCATATTATGCAACATACGGAATTACGAAATTTCTTCATCGTCTCTTTGCTATGAATCCGAGTGTACACCAAACGAAAATGTGAAAAAAATTACTGCACTTATTTAACATTTTAAAAGTACCGTTTGCATATCCAAAACAAATTGTTTTAATCACTTCTGTGCGTTAAAAATGTGCAAACCTGTCCAAATTTGTATAAAGTTTACTACGACTGGGTTAAAATACCAATATATGCAGGAAAAGCAAGCATTTTTTTTAAATATATATTTCTTGAAAAAGAATAAGGGAAAATTGACTCTAACGTCTTTACATGTTTTTCACAAAGTTACGGTGTATAATAAATTATTTTGGCGTGTATGGAAAGAAGTAATATATATATGGGCTGGATGGATCTTGCATTGTTTCTGTGAAAGCCAAATTGTTTTAACAGCTTAGCTACGAAAAGCAGAGTAAATATGTTGCCATTCGGTGAGAACGTGAATGGGCCAATGTAAGTGGTAACGTTTTTTGTATGTCTATTATGAACAAAGAATAAATTAACGTGCAGAAATAAACGATCAATTCTCGACACTTCTTGTACAAATTTATATACTTGTTATCCACAAACCAAAGAGAAATTCAACCTAAAATCTTAAATATGTAAAAAAAAAAAAGTAAAATAAATGTATTACTTTTATAGTAAAATGTTTGAGTGCAAAACTAATTATGTCATCTCAGGAAAATACGAAATGGACACGTTAAATTATTTTTTTTGTGAATAAATCTGTTGTTATCACCAGAATATTCTTTATTTAGACCCAGCCTTGCTTTGATCCCCTGGAATGACAGTAGCTCATATATATGTAGAACTTTGTCTTTCCATTAGAAAGGTCCTGGGATCGATCACAGCATCCTGCAGTCCTGAATGAGGTTTTCCATGGGTTTATCCTGTTTCACCAGGCTAATGCTAAGATGGCACCTTCAAATTATGCCTGAACGACTTCCTTCCCAGATCCTTCTCCCTTTGGCACATCATTCTCCTTTGATGTTTCCTGTAAGTGGGAATTACCCCTATAAGTTGACTGAAATCAATGAATGAGGAGTCGCCGTAGCTCAGGAAGTAGCACGTCCAGGTTCAAATCCCGGACAGGGCAGAAGAGACTTTTCTCGCAGTGTTTCCACACCTATCGCTCTGAAGTGCACTCAGGCTCCTATCAAACTGAGTACCTGAGTGTTGTTGGTATTCCCGGGCACCTTGGAAGGTAAAGGTAGCCTAGTGTGGACTGACCAGCCCACCTCACTTGGTGCCGTAGATCGAGTATATGTGGCGCGCTACCTCCGCATCCCCTTGTGCCGTTCTCGACACTTGCGTGTCGCACAGGGGATACCTTTACTTTTTTACCAAATTAATAAATGAAATCATAAATCAAAATAAATTTAATATTCTCTCCCTTTTTTAGTTCTAATCGTAAATGCGCTCTAAGTCCCATAATATCTGAAAGTAAGAATTTTTTTTTTGTGCCTTTCCTGGCAGGCAGAGGAGACAACAACTTGTGACATCTTAGCACCATAAATTATGAGCGGAAAATGTTCCTATTACAACGTAGGTTACAACGTGTCAAGAATGTCAAGAAATAAGAAACTTTCTTTATATGTTGTCAACGGTACATGCTGGAAATATCAACTCTCCCAGACTTGTATAACTGGAGAAATTTTAGTGATGCAGTTCAGATCAAAGGGGAAGGGAGAGAGAGAGAGAGAGCAACGCCAATGCCTTGTTACTGACCCTTCCTATAGAGTCATCAATCTATATGTCCAACAAAACGTCACGGAAATCCATAAAAGTTGGCTTTTACAGTAACGATACGAAATAACCTTCGCCTGTTGCATATTTCAACTTCATCTACTTCTCTCCGGAAACAAACAACAGTTGAGCTGAAAACTACTTCGCGCAGTGAGCGACCAAGCAGAGGAAAAGAAGAATAACTCGGTCGACAGGACCAGACATTTGACAAACGAGTTTTCTGTAATTGGAGAGCAATCCATTTAGGAAGCCGAAAAGGGTGCTGTAGATGCCGGTTCCAGTCCAGGGCTTCTGGTTCCCACAGCAGCATGCCTTTCTCTTCTTTTTCTTCTTCTATTGTGATTATTAGTTTCCTGCAAGTTTATATTATTTTTAGGGAGGATTTTTTTTCTAGCAGATGCAAGAATTTGTAAAAAAAAATGTGGAAAAGTTTAATCTTGTGAAAAGACCTACTTCTTCCTAGATGGAGTATAACTGGAAGTCATCAGTTGAAAGTTGAGAATGGATCGGATTAAAATGTTTATTTCTTTATATTTATTAGCTACAGCGTGTCTGGCGGTATGGAAAGTCTGGAGAGCTCAGAGAATGTAGTTGGTCAGGAAAAAGTTACCGAATTTTCTTAACATTCTGGAGAGTTTTTAATTAATAATTTCTCTATTCTTTCTTGAAGATTGTGACATACCATGGATCTAAATACGGGAGACGGATCTACACTCAAAAAAAATATTGGTGTTTATTTCCACCCCAAAAGGAGTAATAGAACACCTCTACCTCTACACCAATTCCAGTGCTGGGTAACACCAATTCTAGTGTTGGTTAACACTATCCGGGGTGTCCAACACCGTTTCTGGTGTTGACAAACACCTCTACCGGTATTCAAAAACACCGTTAGGAGTGTTAATAGACACCATTGAGGGTGTTCCCTAACACTTCTAGCGGTGAAACGGTGTTTCTGAATACCGATAGAGGTGTTTCTCAACACCAGAAACGGTGCTGTACACCCCGGTAGGTGTAACCAACACTAGAATTGGTGTTACCCAGCACTGAAATTGGTGTAGAGGTAGATGTGTTCTATTACTCCTTTTGGGGTGGAAATAAACACCAATAATTATTTTGAGTGTACTTCTAGCGACCCGAAATTGAAGCCAGTACAAGCCATGAGTACCTGGCAAGTGTAACTGATTAAAAAAAATAACTGAAAATCACGTTCCGTACAATACCATATTTAAAATATTCCAATCTTCCTCCTCTCCCCATAGCTAGATCTTCATCCATTCTTTGCTTCCACACACCAAGGCACAGGCCAACCAATAAGAGGCAAGTAAATCCCAATTCATCAGGCAAGATTAATCGAAAATCGGCGTCAAGTTGACCCACCTTAATTTTATTGGGCTAGTCAATCCGTCTACTGTATTTACATCCATGGGGACATACAATGTGGAAAAAATATGTTCAGTTGAGTACGATTATTTATTTAAAATCTCACCTTTGATTTTGTACACAAACAAAACGTATTATCTTGTTATCAAAACGACATCTGTCAGCAAGAACCTCACTATACAGGGTGTCCCCGAAATAAGGATGCAAACTTTGATAGTTGATTATTTATATCTAAAGAAGAAAGAGTTTCTTTGAAAAAAAATCAAAATTATGCAGTTTCGGATATACAGGCGCTCAAAGTCAATACTGCATCGTCACAAATTACGTAATAGCTCTACACAATGACGTAAGAGGTGTCGGCTTAGCAAATCATACTCGAAGTAGTACCAAATACGTCTGTTTAAGCAATGTTTTTGATTGAGGGAGTGCCGCGTAGACAAGTTTCGCAACATAAGAAGGAATGAAATGGTCTAATGGGGCCAGCATAGAAATCCTCTCTAAGCTGTATTCGCCAATCATGAACATAAATTAATTAAATGTATTGGATTTGCAAAGCCGACACCGCTTATGTCATTACTTATGGAGATATGGCGTCATTTATGATGCCGATATAAGTATGAGCGCCTCAAAGTTGGGGATATGTTTTAAAAATTTCCCTTAAATATGTGTATCGAGAACAATCTGAAAAAAAAAGTTTTCTTTTGTCTAAAAAACCGTGAAAATTAAGAGAATATTTTTGTTACTGCTCGCTGAACACCCTGTGTTATATTCCATTTATTAACAAAACACTTAATTTATTACTGTTTTCTCAGTTCAAGTATTCTTACAGTCATTCAGAATTTATTTTCTGTAGAGAAACCTGGATGTATAAACTAGTAGTAAGCATAAGTCTATTACAATATCTCTTGAAGGCTGACAATTAAAACACGTAAGTTCAAAGTGGTTAATAAGTACGAAAATAAACCGATAAATGAGGCCTCCTTTTTCTGGAACAGTGCTATATTCCTACACTGTAGAAAAAACTGCTCTTTTTACAAGAATCGTCTCTGATATATGCTTGCGTTAGTTTAGTGCACAATAAGTGTACGGAGCATATGAAGTGTGTGTGAAGGAAAAATTTAAGCACATGTTATGTTGTACAATGTGCATTTCATTTTTAATGTTCACGTTTATACATTTCTCGTACGCATAGTCTCTAATATTTTGTTTAATTACTTTTGTATAAGGTTTTTCATTATCTCGCGAGAAAACTTATGGATTTGGTTTGCTCTTCGTTGTTTATTTGGTACTTGACAATACCTTGATTCTATCCCGCTTCCGCCATTTTTGTAAGGTACCAGAGCCACTTACTCTTTACTTGTATAGATTCGTTTATCCGTTCTGTGCTCAATAAAAAAACTACTCAGAATTAATTAAAAATGGACTCAATTAAGCTTAAGCAAATGTGCACTAATGTACAAGAAGTGTATTGTGTCACAGTGTTGCCTATCTCTGGTAAAAAATGTCATTTTGAATTACAATGCATTCTGTTTCAGATACCATGATTATTAACCTAGCCCCGAAGTTTTATGGTCGTAGACTTCCGATCACTACTGGGAAGGCACGCCATACTGTCTAAGGTCTCCGAGTTTCCCTCACTTCAGCAGGCGAATACCACTATGGTATCCAACGAAAGGCTCTGGTGCGCTAAGTTCCTCTTCTCTGTACCCGAAACGACTACTCGCTGAGTTAAATGACATTTGACGGACTTATATCAGTGGCGGTGCGTGCAATTATTTGCCCGTTGCACAACACCCCCTTTCTTAAAGTATTTAACTTTCAATTCAACCACTCTAAGATATAGAATATGTAATAATATTCTACCCCTCGGAGTTAAAAAAAAACATAGTTTCCTTAAGGAAAAGAAAAAATACTTCATAAGTTCAGAGTTTAATCTTGGTGTTGTAATCCACGCGCACACGCTTTAACGTCTATCTCGCTACATAGCCTTTCTCTCCACTAGATGTTGGACTGGCATTTGTAATACAGTTAGTACAGGACTTAAGACGTTGTACGGAAAATGCAAGCAGAACGTTTCTGCTCATTCCTCCCCTCCTAGCTTTGCATTGCTTCCACAAGGTGGCATTTGTGGCGAGCAAGCGACAAGACCTTCTCACATGTTGCAGAAAGGTCGTCTGATAGTTCCCTTCGCAGTTTCTCTCTCTCTCTCTCTCTCTTTCTCTCTTTCTGTGTGTGTGAGAGAGAGAAAGAAAGAAAAAGAGGGAGAGAGAGAGCGTATATATATATATATATATATATATATATATATATATATATATATATATATATATATATATGTGTGTGTGTGTTCGAGCGTGTATATGTTCCGTCATGCTTTCAACAGCGAAGTTACCACAGAATGCTGAATCTCGCGCGGGACTTTCTGGATATTGGAGTGACTCCTTAATGTCGGAAGATAGACGCCAGAGCAAATATTTAAACTCCTATGCCCACCTCCAGTCTAAGCCAATGTGGATCACACTTTCAGATCTAACTCAAGTTTATACGCTTCTTATCGCTTTGCGACCCGTTTTTTATGTAAGTTTTAGATTCTGAGTTATTCGTATAATAGTATACCGTACTCTGTATGTAATAGAAAATACTGCAAATAATATTTACTTTCTTGCAAGAATTAAGACATGGATAAAAAGAACGGGCCCCACAGAGATATCAAGCGTAAAAAGCTGAGTTAGAACCGAAAATTTGGTCCATGTTAGTTTAGACTGGAAGTGGACAAACGAGATTAAGTGTCCTCTCATCTTCCTGTCTTCAAATGCATTTTGGCAGCATCAGCAGTCAGTTTAATATCGCTTTTAGACAGAGGTCATTGCGGGCGACTTATGTCACTTTAATCGCGAAATCATAATTTTAAAGCTATGGCTTTGTATCGTCAAATTTCAAATACTGTGTATATATACATTGTTACGCTCATCAAGTGAATCTATTTATGAGGAAAGCTGCTTTTTTAAATAGAAATGTAATATTTTTTTCAAATTTGCAAGGCGTGTGTACCTTTCCCCCAATCCGCCCCCTCCTCCATTTCAAATATTTTTCAAAATATTTCAAAAACTAATAGCACATTCAAAAATGAAAGTTTATAGTCCACTAGAGCTTACAAATTAACATGGAATACAATGGACTGCGATCTCGAGATCTTGTTCATTGATGAGTGATACGTTTTCAAGAATTATGTTATTATTTAATTGAAGTCTCAGCAAGTTTTCGAGATCGTTGTCCATTGTATTTCATGGCAATTTGTAAGCTCTAGTGCGCTATGAATTTACCTTTTAGAAATATTTTGAACAATGTTAAAAGTGTGGGGGAGGGGGTGGAGCTAGGAGCCCTCTTATTGGAACTTCCTGTTCAGAAGCGTAAATACTGTCTTTAAACATAACGAGGATATTATTTAATGCATGAATAAGGTAGTGAAGATGGAGGAAGAAAAAAATTCAAACACAATCCATCGCCCTGAAGTACTCAAGAAAACACCTATTAGCAAACTTTTTTTTTTTAGTAAAATAATGCTTCTTGTGGAAATTTTGTTTAATCAACTTCAAATTTGAGAAAATGACCCTTTCTTGGTACAAAAGGTTATTTTTCCACTTTGCTTTGAAACAAATATTAGGCATATTAAAGACCAGTTTGATGATTCGAGTGAAACAACAGAAAATACAAACACGGTATCAAAGCGGAGAAAGAGCGAAAGAATGGAATGGGTAAGGGAAGCAAAGGAAGTATGGGATGTGATTACTTGCGAAGCAAAATCCTTATATTCACCTGGCACGTTAAGGCAGCCACTCTGTAACTCCAGAGAAATTTCCGAGTAACTTTTGGAATTTTCCAAAACAAACTGTGAAGAAATTATGTTCAATTTACACATTTCTTGACAAAGGAAATCTCTGTCTTCACGAGCTGTCTTCAATCCACTCGGCAGAAGAATTTCGATCAATGTCAGAAGCTGTGGGCTTCTTCGACTTTATCGTCCAAATAGCTTGGAGAAAACGTTTAGTGAATCTTCAAAGTTTCTAAAACTAATATTAACAATACCAATAACAGTGGCACAAATTTCTAGTCACGAAAAATTGTGACAAACTATCAAATTCTATTCTCAATATTATAGCTACGACATTTTTTTAAAGTTTTCTCAAAATCGTAATTGACTGATTTAACGTCGCTTTATTTGAAAATCTGGCCACTTCTTCTTTTGTGTCTATGTTATGTAATTACACTCTATGTTGATTGATTGTGACTGATTAGCTACCGAATCCTCTCTCACATAGTGAAAGTCCAGGCCAGCAGCCCCTGCAAATTTTCCTTGCCCCAATACATATATTTAATTTTATGTATGCTTCGTACGCCCAAGCCCTTCCCTAATTTTTCTTGATACCCTAATCTTTGTGACTGGCGGCGGGCCTGAGTGGAGACAACCACCGGCCGCCACTGACTTAGATTATAGCTTCCAGTGTGGTTAATAAATAGAGTGTAAAAGAAAGTAAATCATAGTATTCAGTTTGTATGTCAAATAAATATTTGGTAAATTTCTTTCTTATACACATTTCATGCCCAGATACAGGTTGAACACCCCTCCCCAGAAGCCCATGAACCCCTCCCAAAATCAAATTCTGGATACGTGCCTGTCAGGCACGTACATAGAATTTGGTTTCGGGAGGAAGAGGATTTCGAGAGGAAGTGGCTCTGAAATTTACGTGAAATTACTATAATTTTACCAAAAGTGGTACTATTTTAATCGCAAAAAATCTGGAAGGGGGGAGTCTGGTCGCTCGGCTCCTATCTTGGTACGTCCCTGTTCCAACGGCAAGGGAGTGTATTAATATGCGTTTCTGAATTGAAAGAAGTAAAAGAAATTATCATAAGCGAAGCTAATGTCATCTCAGTGAAAGTCTAATTCATTAATTCCGAGTTTCTCAACCTGGGGATCGCGAAAAGTGTACAGGGAAGACCTAGGAGACGTGAATAATAAATAAATTTGCATAAGATTTCGTAAAAAATAAAATAAACAAGAGTAAATAAGTTGTTTTATTTTTCTTACTATTTTCATAATTATTATTAACGGGAACGAAACTTATTTATTGGATTCTAGATAATTAGACGTAGAGTTAATTTATACTAGAAGTGAAGTCTAAGAATTTCTAGAAAGGCCAAGTTCTACGTCAGAAACGGATTAGCCATAGCTCAGTTGGTAGAGCGTTGACTTCGCAGTGGCCGGCCATCCTGACAGCTTTTTCCAGGGGTTTTCTTCTCTGTCACACCATTCTAATATCGTGATAGTATCTTCAAAACTAGACCCTGCCCGACCTCTTTCCTACATTCTCTTCCCATCCCTATCCCACCTGAAGTTGCCTAGTTGCCTAAAGACCATAAATAAAATTAAAAATCTACGTTAATAGTTATATACCCATTCCTATCCGAAATATCATTATTTTAATGTTTGTTCTTCTGCAAGAAGTGTATAAAAGATAAAGTGCACAACAGGTTGTAAAAATACCCTCGGAAAGACATGTTGAATGCTGATATTGCTTGTACACAAAACTATTACAAAAGTTTTTATTTTTTAATTGAATTTAGAGAGATTTACTGTGTTGAATATATTTTCCCCTTCATATATGAAAGTTGTTTTTACAGACTTTTCCTTAGTTCGCAATGGTTCGTGTTGTCCTCCAATCTTATAACGTTAATTTAACTTATATCCTGACGTCATACAATGATGGAATTTTGCACAGCGACGTAAGTCGGGTGACAATACAATATTCCATTGTTACATTCACATATTTATATATTTTAAAAGCACACACACACACACACACACACACACACACACACATATATATATATATATATATATATGTGTGTG
>JAGDQP010040354.1:6213-17329 GCA_022664845.1 Lepisma saccharinum | reverse complement strand
ATAGAGAAACAATAGTGTCCAGAAAACTGAGATGAATCACCTTGAATGCGTCTATTATTCCACGTGTATAATAAACAGTTTCGTTTTAAAACTTTATATGATATTGTATATATGGCAGTAGGCCATAGCTATCAAAATATTCACCCACGCATATTAGATATATAAACAACAACACAATGTTCACCGTCCTTATTACTAGGATCGTTATTTACAATAATGGTTGGAAGAAATGTGTGAATAAACGGGGGTAGTGGATCTGCAGCATACACACCTATAAAATGGTTTTTAGGCAAATTCTGTTGTAATGCCTCATAAAGTTCAAGGATATTTAACATTTTTAATTAATATATATTTTCCTCTTGAAATCAATTTCTAGTTCTGAGGAGAATTCACCGTAAATAACAGCGGTTACAGGAGATGGCAGTTCCTGCTTAAAATGAACCTCTAATCGTTATTTCATTGGCGTTGGGGGCTAGTATGAAATGCTGCACTAGCACTAGAATCGGGAGTTAAATACCAGTAGAGTATAACCATTAGGATATTCGGCAAATGGAATATCATTCCCTTGATTAGAATAATACATACCATAACCTGTACATATCGTAGAATATGCTTGTATATATAGCTTATTATCAAAATCTGGTTGTATGGATCTAGATGGAACAGGAGTTCCATCAACATACCATGTAAAAATGACATACTGAAATGCTTACAATTAAAAGGATTTGTCTGATAAGTATCGTTGAAAACTGTATTAGTAACAAACCCAATAATAATACGTTTAGGCACTATCCCGGAAAACAAATCTGGAAGAGTGGTGTCCATAATGCAATGCGGTAAAGTCTCTGTCTTCACATGCAAGCACCTTTGTTATTGGGTTTTATACTCTATACTTAGGGTTTTGTAATATGCTATTTTGTGCTATTTTCACCGTGGGCGACACATCAACGTTTTTCACAAACAATGTTGCTTCTGTAATTACAACTTTTTCGTCAGCTTCAGTGTCCCCATTAGACAAAATGCATGTTTGGCTGAAATCAGCTTAATACGCAACTGTACACTACCTAATATAAATTATCATGATTGAAAATATCACCATGGATATAGCCCAGTAGTTCAAAGGTTCGAACTAACGCTGTGAGAAGTGAGCGTTGTTTAAACCCCTGGTTATTATTATCGGCCAAACTGTCCATATGACCGGCAGTATCTTTAAAGCACATTGCCGTCTGAAGATGAGTTGTTTTTGCATTGGCATTACAATTCAGTATTTTTTTTTCAATATATGATCGAAATGGATATGTATGAGAGGAATAGGAAATTAGTTGATTATTAAAATATATCTGAACTTCGCTGAACATTGCACTGAAAAAATTGTTTACAGGGCCAATTTTCTTATCGCCAGACGTTAAATCACAATCATCGGGTTTAGTAATTTTACCTCTAATATGTAGTTTTGTATGGGGTAAATCAATATAATTATCACCGTGGCCGGAGACTACAAACTCTATGGGTGAATTATCAGATATTGACGCTACCGGTTTATACGGTACTGTTTTATTACCAAAAATACTTGTTTAAGCTGGTAGACCCGCAAATAGATCTAATTCCGATTTCGTACACTCACACTGCATTTCTACTGCTATTAATACCCACATTAGTTAATTTCGTAATACCATATTACGAAGATGTAGTTTTACACATACACTGTCATATTGGAAAGGAAGCCGTGCTATATTTTAAATGAATAATAATTTAATCAAACTGTTTACGTTGTACGGGGACATAATTAGGATTTTCAAAGAAATGTACATTACCAGCACCATACTCTTCAATATTTGTAATTAGAATACGCAAAAATTGGAGAACCAGTATCACCTACCAGATGAGGTTCTACAATATCGCTATAAATATGCATGTGTACGGGTAGCGATTTCTGAAGATCGGGCGGATAACGTACATGATGGGCAAGTGCAATATTGTCTTGCTGTATATGATCAAAACCGACTATTTTAGCTAATTCGGTTGATAGGCGTACTTCTTTTACACTCTCGTCATCTTTTCTTATCTACTAACTTCAATGCGTTTTACCGAAGCTGTAACTTTTAATTGTAAATTTAATTTATCGCTTTTATAGTTAATTTTAGATAGAATATCGTCAACGTGACAATAATGTTCGGGCGTTATTTTAGTTATGTTCCATATTTCTGTATTCGAATATCTGTAGTAGATATTATTAGTATATTTGGAAACATTTTGAAATGATCCTGTATAATGTACTTCAAAAACAGCCATTTCCCACACACCTTTTTCCAACACGAGAGGATGATACAGTTTGGAAGTATAACATGTTAGATTATTTTCCGGGAAATATTCCATAGAACTGTTACTGGGTAGCTTGAGGTAAAAACTAGTGCATGGCTTCATAATCAATTAATAATATCTCTCCTCTTCACCCTCTTTTTCTCTCCACCACCGTCTGTTTGCTTATTTTTACGTTCCCCCGCCACACTTGATTTATTTCATTTTGAACTTTTTTAAAATAACTTTTTGCTTCCTGACAGTGAACTTTTAATGCTTCTTCAACGGGTCTATTACTATTTAATACGTCTTCGGCTACATTAATACTGCCACGTAATAGTTTTACCAACAGTTTTTGCACCTTGTTTTAATAATGTAAATATTGTACGAAATAAACCAGCTAGAAAACTACCAATACCGTACCCTTCTTGGTATGGTGCACCTTTATATACATCATAACCACTACCTGTTTGATGTGAATAATATTGCAAATAAGGAGCATTCATTTTTTTCGCCTATATACATAAATATGACCATGCTTGGTAATATTTTATTATTAATATTATTACCATCCTTTATCAGGCACTGAAAAAGGTCTTATTTCCATTGTATAACTACACACATCTACGTTACCTCTTAACAGCGGGCAGTATGGACTCCAGCGTTAATGCTGTTTTAATGGAATATTATAAGATTGCCAATTACCTAATTCTAAATTACAAAATGCACATTTTACAATATCCGGTAATCTAACATAATAAAAACCACAGTTACACCGCTCGTATTTCCTCTTCATAAAATGTACCATCAATCACATCACCATTTAAATCCTCTAATACATAAACCACTTTCTTTTCCTTATAATTTATTTCTTTTATTTTAAATATTTATAGAGTCCATTTTCTTTATAACATTTTGTAAAATGTCGTTTTTTCCTTAGTAATTCCTACAGTATCCCCTTGTATATATTTTGTTGCCTTAACACTAACACTAGCTGGTTTCGCCAGTCTATTTAACACTTGTTGAAACGTATCTTGGTTCACTAGAGCTGGTGATAATTTATGTGCCGGGGGCGGTCTAGAATTATCCCCGTGAATTAGTCGGGGCAGCACATCTATGTAGCGGTAAGTCTTCTTCGCTCTAAAATATTTCCATATTCTCTGCTTACGTTAATATCGGGGTTATCGGCTGTGAAAAAATGAATATTATGTTTTTCAAGGAACGTTTGAAATGTTTTATTTAGGAACTCTGTATCGTTATTTGTTTGTAGTCGTATTGGTTTAAGCTGGGGGCAAATATTTTCTTAAACGCCTCTTTAATATGTTCACCTGTTTTACTGCGAACTGGCACTGCCCATGCATAGCAGCTAAATAGATCAATCACTGTTAAAATATAAATGTAGCCGTCATTATACTTTTGGATACTTTTTAAATCAAGCAGGTACGCTTGCCACTGATCGTAACTATTAAACATAAGATATTATTTGCGTTGAAAACGTGTTCGCACGGGTTTATGCAATTCATATGCCGGCTGTTCTTTTAACCACTCTTCTACTCGTTGTAAAGGTATTGATTTCTTTACTGCTTTCCATAATGCCTGAGCCGTTGAACACGAAAAAGGATGTCCTGGGTTGTAGTAGATATTAGCCAACTTCATCATTTTAAAGTTGCGCCATCCTGCAGCTTTACTTATACCTGATGGTCCCGACTCCTCTTCCTCCTCCTCCTCTTCTGTTTTCGGGGGATCAACAACAGCAGCACTTAGTTGTTGAATATACTCTGGACGATGAGGTTTACTTATATATTCTAAGGGTATATTTCATTTTGCTAATAGTACAGCAAAGGGTTCCAGGCAGTGGGAGAGACCATTTTTTTACAATATCAGCTACTAAATCTCCTATACTACACCCGGGAATTAATTTAACGTATATAATAACGTTGCCCACGGTATCCCAATGAATATTTTCGTTTTGTTTTATTATGTGTAATAATGATTTTGCTTTACGTCAATATGCTTCTGGTAGAGTTGATATTATATCATCATCATCATCACTACCACCACCACTTTCGGCCTCCTCCACCAAATCATGATTCTTTGCGGGTGTGATGGGTCTTTGAATAACATGTAAATATTTTTGTAACACCTCTCTGTACTGCACACATTTTTCTTCGACACTCATCAGATAAATACTCATACTCGTACTACTTAAAATTGGTTTCATGTCATCATCGAGATTAGTAATTGTTTGATAATAATGTATTTTTTCTGGTGAGAATGAAATAAGTTTTTTCGCATGCTTCATAATTACTATTTAATTAGACTAGACGTTATACCTACTAGAATGGGGGGGGGGCAGGGAATGCTGTGAGAAAACCACCTTTTTGCACATTTTTTTTTGTTTCAGCGTCGGTCCTTTCTTTACCAAATACCTAAGCTGATTTTTATATTTTCGCAATTTATTTTTATCCTTTTTATTTAACGAAACGTTTCCTTGCACTACGCTATAGGAACATTCACAATAGAACGAATTAATTCGAAATCGGCACTTTGTACCAATGCCTTGCCTACTTTAGGTTTTGCCTTTGCCAGAAGGACAAATAAATGTGCACTCGGCTTATTAATCATATTTCTTTCTACTTTAGTAGCTATTATATTAAAATATATAGAATACTAAAGTTATTTTACAGGCACATAAACAAAATTATAAGAATCCGTGGGGAAACACTTGTTCAACTACGCTGCTCATCAGCGGTATTTTGTTTTAAATCAAATAATAAATAGCCATGAGCATTTCGAGTTGCGTCATCGTAGGCCGTCTGTATAAATTTTGTATTCTTAGAATACAGCTGACGGGCAAGATAATTAATTTGAGCCCGATCCCTGTTTTTAAAACGTACCAAATAGTGGCTGTTTAAAGAAACACCGCGCATACATCGGGCCTGATGAAATATATTCTGACTAATAAACATTACTCTTAGGTTTCTATGATGACTGCCTTTAGTAAAAATGGCTACAATCTAACCATTGCACTCACGCATTAAATCGTAAATTATAATAATATGTGGGCCTGTGTCTGCGGATAAATAATCTATACAAAGTAAACCCTCTTTGAAACTTCGCACAGGTAAAGTCTCATCTAAAGGTTATCACTCGTCATAACACCATATTCTATTTTTAAATAAATTACTGTAGTTATTGGTAAATGTGTTGACAAAATATGACTTTCGGCATGCCGTGGGGACTGTTATAATACATGTAAAAGATATTTGCAACTCCATATGCTAATATACGCCAAAACAAAATTAGGAATATAATAAAATATTATTATTATTACGATTTACAAATGTTAATACTTCTATTTCGATTCGTTTAGTAGTAGCGGTAAATTAAGGGGTTGTTTTAAACACTCTTCAGCATATTATCTCGCCTCCTTACATCTAGATATTGCCTGCTGAATACACGGCAAGTAAAGATGAAGTTTTTTCCACGTATAAACACTAAAATTTACCTGGCCATTATTGACATAATCTGATGTAAGAATAAAACACTGGCGACTACCCCTAACCCTATATGATAATAATATATCGTAATTAGCGCTAACAGAAAATTCTGTGGGCAACTACGTTGCTGTAATAGAGTTAAAATATCTGTCAATATATAGAAAATATGATAGATAATTATACCACTCATTAAGTGACATGTGTATATATGCATAGTAATTACGTAAACTAATATCTACGGAAAATACACCCGCATCACCATCACATAGAAGACCGACGCATATCTGAATTTCATTAAAATAATAATAATGATTTAACATTTGCTTATCCATTTTTCCTCTATATACAGTCGAAATATACATCATAATAATACTTTTTTTACTCTATTTGTTTTCTTGTATAACCATAGGGAAAAGTGTTTTAGTTGTCCACACGCTTTCTTTTATTAGACGTAAACATATATATTTTGCTGGTGTTTGGCTTGGTGATTACTCTATGATCTTTCGTTCGTGCAATTTATCGAACAGTGGGGATATTAACAGCTGGAAGACTATTTATAATCATATTCCGCATCCGCTCCAAAATTTTATTAGTGTTTTATTATTTAAAGTAATGACCACTTACTCTTATTACTGGCCGGATTTAACACATCAAAAGCGTAGCATTTAGAACCCCCAGCACAATACTCTATGATATATGCGTCGGCCCCGTATGTGCTTAACTCGTTTTTCCAGTCACCAAGATTAACCCCAATATCAGAGTCGGGGAAACCCTCAGTGTAAATTTTTTTTTTTTTTTTTTTTTTTTTTTTTTTATATATATATTATACTATCAGTGTCATAGTATAATACATGATCACTGAGCAGGTCTAGGTATCGATATAGCTCAAGTAGGTCATGGGCTGTATTTTTCAGCGGTCCCCAACACTGTTATCGACCGCCCAATTCAGCAGTCGAATTTCATCGCCTACTGAAACGGACGATTTCACCACGATGTTGGGGTCGGTTAACTTATCAAAATATACATCGAGCTCTGTAATAATAGATGTCTGCTAGAGGTTTTCACGCTGCGCGAACCTATTCCACAGCTAGTTTAGCGCGAGTCGGCTATGCTTTTTCTTGACATTATTTTTGGTAATTTTATCATAATCTAATTCAATGCCCTCTCTTTCGTAATATTATTTTACGAGTGTCACTTTCTGCTCGACGATGTCACACCCGTTTCACTCGGTTTTCACCTTCATGAACTGGTTTGATGTATTCGGTGAAAAGACCTCCTTCTTTCTTATCGGGCTCGTACATTACGACTTCGCACTCCCACACTTTATGCTTATCGAGCACCCTATATCCTTTCTCTACAGCTATTTTT
This sequence comes from Lepisma saccharinum, assembly GCA_022664845.1. Lineage (NCBI taxonomy): Eukaryota > Metazoa > Arthropoda > Insecta > Zygentoma > Lepismatidae > Lepisma > Lepisma saccharinum. Next base: position 10,163 of record JAGDQP010040354.1, on the reverse strand, counting down.
ACTTTATCTACTACCTGCACACCGGTCAGAGCTCTCTACTCATCGGTGTGTGTGCACTCCACATCACTGCTGTTATGAATGTCAGCACATGTTCGACACAAAGGAAATAAAAATTTGCCCCCGCTGTGGTAAGTTAGGACTAGATGGTAGAGATTATCAGGCGGCAGCACAGTGCATTATATTATTCCCTCGAATGCTGAAATGTCGGGACACTCGCTATCACCAATGTAAAGTATCGGGTGGCCGACATATTTCTTGACCTTACAGCAATAGGGGTAGAGGTATATTATATGAGCATACTTCACATCCTCCGCCGGCTTTACCTTTCGGTCGAGTTTTGTGGCATCTACTCGGCCAACGTACAGGGCATCCCGCGCTTTAATTGGACATTTCTTAGTTGCTGGGTGGGCTCGCATAAAGTCATTCACCTCGTGGTGTTCTCTGAGGACGTGTAGCCACTCCCTCTCCCACATTCCATGCACCACATATCCTAGCTCTTTCAATCGCGCTTTTTAACACATGTGCTCTCATAACGCGTATTAAAAGTACTATAAGGATCGTTACAAATTGAATTGTAACGTGCTGTGGGGTAACATCTTGGACACTCATGAAATACACACCCCTGATACTCCCCGAAATGTTTTTCGCCCTGATATTGGGCGTATCCATCAACTTTAAGCCCGCCCTTAACCACAACATCACTGCCGTTACCGGCATGCTTAATATTAGCGTTTAATTTGTGGGCTTCCTGTACCAACCATTGAATTGACCTATGGATTGGACATCCCACCACCTATACCCATTATACAGAATGATACTAATTGTGCTTGGCTCCAGGAACTTTTTGCGAAACACCATATTACAGTCACTGGTAATACTTATTTTATCATGGAATGGGTTTATTTCCGATAGGGCGTGAAACTCATTCATGAATTTCACACACGCCCCACGCAGTATATTCACATTATCGACACAATACTGTATCAGCTTGTCTTTAAATACGAACCCGGTAGCCCAAAGCACTTCTTTATCCGTCACATACTATCTCTCAAAAGCGGTCCGCTGTTTTTCCTTCGCTATATGATGCCACGTTGTAATAAGCTATTCCAGGCAATTCCCCACAATACTCCTGATTGCGTTGCCTGTTAAATAAGTAGGGAAAGTGTCCCTTAGCCGGAGGTAAACCAAATGCCTCGTTTAGTTTACTTAACTCCATGGGCAGAATGTTTAGACTGTCAATAAATTTTAAGTAATGGTACTCCATACACATAATTTTACATTACGCGTGATGTCGACATTTTCTTGAGCATCATATTCCGCAGAATAAAATGGGCATCATAACCTTTGGCATTATGGGCAATGGAAATAATTTTATTAATCTCCACTCTTCTCTAGACCAGATAATTCTTCAACGCATGCAGCGCCGTAAAATATGAGTTGTTTTGTATCGCAAGTATTACAGGGCTCATTACTACTACATTTATAATTTGACACACCAGTAAATTTGGTTCATGTTCTGATACACCCTCCGCTACTTCTTTCTCCTGCCGACACTCGAATATCGTAGAATATTAATAACCATTTGCAAGAAATAGACCCACGCCTAGGCTGCATGTGGAATAAATGTACTGCTGACATATTATTGCGACATACAGTACAGAAGGTTTTCACGCAAACTTGTGGATTGCGCCCTTTTTAATTACATAGGCTTTAAGACACATCTTACACACCCGCAAAGTGGTGCATAAGGAACTTAAAAGCAATAGTGTGTTGAGACAGGCTAATATCTTCACTCTTATTTCTTCTTACAGCTTTATTATACGAGGCAAGGTTAGCAAACATACTTCAAATTTTACCTTTGACATCGAGGTCTCCACTTTTCCCGCATATACTTCAATGCTCACATACCAAATGTGAAAACAGAATTTCAAAATGTCTCATCGTTTGCGAGATATACAGGGTTAAATATATGACCTTTGTCCTCGAGGTCACCAAGATTTAAACATATAGTACTCTATGCCCACATGCTAAATGTGAAATCAAAATGTCTATGTCTCATTCTTTACAATATATATAAGGTTAAAAATTTGACCTTTAACCTTAATTTACATTTTTTTCGCATATAGTACTCAATGCCCATATACCAAATGTGAAAACAAAATCTCAATATGTCTAGCCGTTTACAAGATATACATACTTAAATATTTAATATTTGACCATAGTACCAATTTGTTGACTGCGGTCCAGGTAGTAACAAAAGACTCATATTAGGCAATTCTCACCTATTAGTGACCCTTGGTTGTGGTGATAAGTGCTTAGCCAACAGACGCATATTGACTAGTATTGAGCTTTCGGTAGAGTGTGGTTTTGGTAAATAAACTGGCTTCAAATTCGACATTGGCACTGTTGTAAGATCGTAGCCTCCGTGCTGTGTTAAATAGGGGTTGGGAATATATATATGTAATTGCCTGCTATGGACTGGGAGGAAAATGTGTATACCGTAGCCTATGACTTCAAATTACTGTTGTAATATTTGTTATGTGCCTGTAAACCCGTTGCCTGTGTAATCTCTGCTATGGTGGTTGCGCACTAGGGATTGTAATATCTGCTAGGCTAAATAGCCTAAATTCCTGTGTTTTTGGTCTAAAATGTGTTCGTAACCGTATCTGTAATCTCTGCAATGTTAAATAGGAGCTGGGAAAATGTGTAGCCTCTGTAGTGTTTTTAGTGTTGAAAAAGAGCTTCATATCGTGTACTCCTGTGTGGGTTAGGTAATCTCTGCTATGATATAATCTAGGAAATTCTATAATAAAAATATGTACTTGGCGTCAAGGAACATATTATGTCTTGTGTGTAATTGTTTACATAAGTTTCTGCGAGTAAATATAGCAATTATTACAATTACCCCGCTTTCCTGCAGCCTGGTGACAGCTACGAAATAATAAATGTATTCAATGTTTTGTGTATTTGGCTAGAGACAAAGGTGTAATCTCTGCTATGTTGGGAAAAGCAAACATCAGAAACCCAAATATCATACAATTTGCGAGTTTCGTAGTTCTGGCGCCAAAAAAGCAAAATTCATACCGCCATATCTAGGAAGCGACATTTGGTAGAGAGAAGCAAATTTTACATTCTACATCACCAACCCAAATAACGTATAATCTGTCTCCTTTCTCAACCCCACTTTGAAAATTCGAACCGATTTATCATGGAAAGGATAGGTGGTAAAGAAATACAAATTTCATATTCTACATCACCAACCCAAATAATAACATATAATCTGCGATTTCCTCAAATTCGCGTCTAAAATGTCAAAATTCGACAACTTCAAACTGTCATATCTGGGAAGCGACAATAGGTAGAGAAATAAAAATTTCACATTCTGCATGAATGACCAAACTAATATATAATCTGCGAGTTTCTCAATTATGCGTCTAAAATGTTAAAATCGACAAAATTTGAACGGCCATATCTTGGAAGCGACAATTGATAGTGACAAGCAAATTTTCACATTCTGCATTACCAACCCAAATAACATAATTATAATCTACGAGTTTCTCAATTCTGCGTCGAAAATTCGACAAAATTTTAACCGCCATATTTTGGAAGCGACAGTAGGTAGAGATACGTTATTTTCATATTTAACATTCCCGGGACTAAAATAAATTGCATTATAAGATTCATTATTCTACGACCACGGAGGGCGAAGTTAGCAAACTGACTTCTGTTTTGACCTTTGGCCTCGAAGTCAAAATTTTCTCATATGTAGTATTCAACGCCCTCGTTCCAAATGTGAAAACAGAATTTCAATGTGTCTAGCCCTTTACGAGATACAATGGGTTAAATATTTTACCTTTGGCTAATGTTTCCTAATTGCCGAAATCTTATTGGATGATCACCAAACTTTGCATTTAGATAATGATGAGAGACGACAAGAGGACTATAGGGGG